>JAVTVY010011296.1:0-51803 GCA_036873755.1 Hanleya hanleyi
CCGTGCATATAGGACTAGGAACCAAAGAACTGAATTCTATCATTAAAACCAGAATAGATAGTAAATGGGAGAAGGAATGGAACGAAGAAAACCGAGGTAGATGGCTACATAGTATTCTAGATAAGGGGAAAAGAAGGAGTTTTGGATTCCAGCTAAACAGTAAAGGTGACGACCGCATCATCACAAGATTAAGACTAGGCAAAACAGGACTAAAATCTCACTTATCTAAGCTAATAAAAAACACATCACCACTATGCACTTCATGCAACAACGAAGAAGAAACGATAGAACATTTTATACTCAAATGCCCAAAACATGACCTCTATCGCCGAACACTGGAAAACGAACTCAAAAACTTAAATGTCCCTCTGTCGTTGGCTTCTATATTAAATCCTAAACCACCTCTTATAAACAAAGTATACTCCACCTTACTAGCTTACATCAAATCTACTGACTATCACTCTACCATTTAATACCATATGGTTACACCAAGACACCAATAAACCTAGGACCAAATTTGAATAAATGTAGCACGCTTAGAGTCAAACTATTTTACAGGGGCGGAAATAAGGGTCAGTGATCAGAAATGACTGATCAAATTTGGACACTAACCAATCAAAATGCCATAGCAATAACATAGACAAATTCACTGATCAAATTAAAAGCTCCTAATAACGAGCTCCGACCAAATTGTGTTCCCTTATTTCCAACCATGCCAACCCTCGTTAACGAATGTTAACCGTCCGGTCTTCATGCAGGGGCAGAAGACTGGAGGTTATATGAAACATTCACAATCGGCTTTAACTATAATAATATTTTTATTTATAATATTTAGTACCTAATTATTTATTGATATTGATCATGTGTGACTTAGATCACGATAGTGCCAGTCGATGGCAAAAAATAACACCAGAAAACAAGAAACGACAAACTCTTCTATTCTTTGTAATACAGGCACAGCACACTGAAGACCACAGACGAGTAAGACCAGCCATGAAACAGAACACCGATGACGACAAATATTATGAAACAGCACCAAATGGAGATAAACATGCATGAAGATCATCATCGTCGGACAACAAGAACGTCCAGAATACTCGACCCTGTACCACGCTAGACAGGCTACTCCACCGAACTGAGCAACCAGAATACCAAATCCTAAACCACACAGACATGCTACCCCATATATGACACCGAAATGACGCCTCAACACATATCATCCTTTGACTTTCACACAATATAGGACGTAGACCTGCCGTCCTGTACCCCAATACACACTCCAAGCAATTGTTACAGGCACAGATTTCTGGAAGAACCCACCCTGTTCCCAAGGGCGTCGTTAGGGAAGTCGATTCGAAAAATCCTGAAGACGCCCATGGTTCTCCCAGTTTTTTCTGGACGGCTTTGTGCGTACAAAGGGGTACCAAGACAAAGGAATCATCCACGCGATTAGACCAACAGTGAACTCATATTTACTAGTATAGCTTAACCCAAAAAACCCGAAAGAGACTTACGAACTTGTACATAGCGACTCTTATTTACTTCTATTTACATCTCCTGCTAATCTATCATTGTTATTTATTATTTATTCATTTATTTATTTATTTATTTATTTATTTATATATTTAGCGCTGGAAAAGATATTAAAAGAAAACAAAGAAATGTACCGCGAAATCCAAATAAAACATTGAGTTGATGGGCCGCGAAATCCGAATGGGAAGCGGCCCTTAAACTACAATTTCAATCAATCAATCAATGTGACTGACATTCGGGGCGTGCCTGTTGTTGGGAGGAAGATATATCAAATTATTGCATCGAAAAACAATAGAAAACAAGAATGACTACAAGCCTTCTATTTCATATGATACAGGCACACCGAAGACCACAGACGAGTTGGACAAGACCTGAAACAGAAGACGGATGACGATTACAAGAATACCTACAGCGCCTTGAGTGACAACGCCGCATAGCAAGAACACCCAGAATCAGAATACTCGACCCTAGACCCCACCGGACACGCTACCACTTAGATGTTACCGAGCTGACACCTCAACACAGAATATGATCCTTTGATTTTCACGTAATATAGGACGTAGACCTGCCGTTCTGTATCCCACTACACACTCCAAGCAATTGTTACAGGCACAGATTTCTGGAAGGACCCACCCTGTTCCCAAGGGCGTCGTTAGGGAAGTCGTCTCGAAGAATCCTGAAAACGCCCTGTTTCTCCCAGTTTTTTCTGGACGGCTTTGTGCGTACTATGGGGTACCGAGACAAAGGAATCATCCACGCGATTATAACAATATTTTCCAGTATAAAAACCAATAACAGACTTAACGATTTGTACATAGCGACTCTTCTCTACTAGTATTTATACTTCCTCATTGTTATTGTTATTCATTATTTAATTATTTATTTTAATATCTAGCGCTGCAAAAGATCTCAAATTAACAAAGAAATGTACCGTGAAATTTAAATAAAACATTGAGTTGATGGGCCGCGAAATCCGTATGGGAAGCGGCCCTTAAACTACAATTTCAATCAAAATCTCAGTTGCGCTGCAAACAGCCGATCACGGAGCAGTTCGTCGAGTTGATTTTAGCTGGAGAACACAGCAGAAATAAATTATCTCCCCCCTCCCCTTCCATTTAATTGTAAGTAGAATCGTACCCAAGCACATTATTGGAGTAACTAACAAGCGGCATCGATAGTAGTGAAGCAGCTTCGAATCAGTGGAATCTCGTGCATGAAAAATAATGTTGCTGGCGATTGCCCACTGAAAGCAATCAACTCAGAAGGATTGCGCTCTTACAAAATAAACATAAAAACATTATTTTGCTCGAGAGATAATAACACAAGGCTATTCTATGGATAACAACTTCATTATTGCTGTGGAGCTGACGTTTCGTTGGAGATACTTCCAACTTTTTCAAAGCTAATGGAGAGATAATAGATTGGCACAGAGTCGGCTGTGCATATTGCCCTCGCCTATGCACAACCTCGGGGCAACGAAACTGCATATTCCCCTCAAAACAAGGCAATATTTTCAAATAATGGAGCGAGCCTGTGAAACGGAACATGCGCTGTGAGGAGGTTTATTCTCGTTCTGAACAGGGAGCCTTCCCTGTTATGGTTCCTACTTTGACATTTCGTCATGTTTAATGATATCATCAAATATAAAGCATTTGTTGATATCATCAAATTATATGGTGATATCAGCAAATCATTTGCTGATATCATCAAATGATTTTCTGATATCAGCAAATTGTTGATATTAGCAAATATTTGCTGATATCAGCAAATATCTCATGACACCAGCAAATATTTAATGATATCATCAAATGATTTGAAGATATTCGCAAGTATTTGATGATATCACCAAATACTGAATAAATAGTCAAACGGCTTGCGAGGCAGCGAGGTCCGGTCCGGAAGACTGGGCTGCTTAACCCGGCGTATACATTCTGCAGTATGTATGCTCATATGTACCTACATGTTGACCTATATATTACAAAAGAACTTTTATCTGCTTTACAAACACTGAGTACGCTGGGAGAATTGAGTTCTAAATATTTAAAGTTGTTTACTACCACCGGCAGATCGGACAGAATTTCAAGAGGAAATACACCGGTATACACCTTTACCGATGCCCCGATTAAAACCGTATGTATACATCATTTAATAGCATACACCGGTATCGAGTTAGTGGACGTTTGTTCGACATTCTCTCAACAAATAACAGGATGTATTACATCCCATCAATTTACTGCTACCGATGATTCATAGTGTTTTATATGGGAGCTGATATCTGCCATGTCGTACCATCCTGCTATCGCCCTAGAGACCATGCAAAATTTATCGATGGGGTAGGGCCGGTGCAACAAAGATCGGACAGAATTTCAAGAGGAAATACACCGGTATACACCTTTACCGATGCCCCGATTAAAACCGTATGTATACATCATTTAATAGCATACACCGGTATCGAGTTAGTGGACGTTTGCTCGACATTCTGTCACCAAATAACAGGATGTATTACATCCCATCAATTTACTGCTACCGATGATTCATAGTGTTTTATATGGGAGCTGATATCTGCCATGTCGTACCGTCCTGCTATCGCCCTAGGGACCATGCAAAATTTATCGATGGGGTAGGGCCGGTGCAACAAAGAAAATCATCAAAACAAATCCTTGATCCCCTGATGCTAAAACCAAAAACAAAAATTTGGGCCCTATCTAGATCTCGTAGGTAAAAAGTTCTAGTCCTATCTATGCTGTGACCTAAATGTACCGTCGTGATATGACTGAAACAAAGTTGAAAACGACGTTAAATCCTACTCACTCACTCACCTACATGTACCCGGATTTGGCGGACCGCTTGTATAATACCATTTCTCAACAAATGTGTGATATGCGCATATAGTTTTGCACATTTTGGTGGGTATTCCACTAGGGTGGGGGGTGGGGGTGCTATGGCACTAGCCCAGGGAATTGTAGGGCCGCTCAAATGTTGGAATCTAATGATAAGATTTTTTGTTGAGCAAAATTGCACATGTATACCTGTACATAGAAAGTTTATGCAGTTGTCAGCTGTCACGGGATGATTATGAAACTTGCACTGATATACATGTTTCTTATGGTTAAAGAAATTATCTGTGCTACTTATATGATAAAATATTAATTTTTGTCCAAATTGGCAAATGATACGGATTTTTGTTTAGCAAAAGTGTACATGTATACCTGTACATAGAAAGTTTGCTGCAGTTATCAGCTGTCAGTGGATGAGTACTAAACTTTGTACACATGTTTCTTATGCTTATAGGATGTACCTTTCCGACTTGTGAGACAAAATAATAACTTTTATCCAAATTATGGAAAATGATAAGGCTTTTTGTTTTCAAAAGTGTACATAGAAAGTTTTCTGAAGTTGTCAGATTTTTCTGGATGATGATGTAACTTGGTACACATGTTTCTCGTGATTAAAGGATGTACATGTGCTATTTATGAGATGAAATATTATTTTTTGTCTAAATTATGGCAAAAAATAAGTTTTTTTATTTAGCAAAGGTGTATATGTACACCTGTATACTGAAAATTTGCTGAAGTTGTCAGATGTTTCTGGATGATTATTGGTACACATGTTTCTTATGATCAGAGGGTGTGCCGGTGCTATTTACAAGATGAAATAGTATTTTGTGTCCAAATTATGTGGTTTTGGACACAGTAATTTGCTAATTATAAGTTTTTTGTTAGACAAATATGTACTGAAAAGTTAACTGGATTTGTCAGGTTTCATTGGATGATTATGAAACTTGGTGCACATGTTTCATATGATTAGATGGTGTGCCTGTGCTATTTATGAGATGGAATAGTAATTGTTGTCCAAATTATGTGGATTTCGACCCAGTAATTTTCCAATGATAATGTACATACATGTACGCCACTACATACATGTAGCAAAGTCAATGTTAGCATAACTGCATTCTGGTAGTATCAAATTGTATAGCTCATACTGCCAGACATACCCTCACATTGCATTATGGGAAAGTGAAGATTTGGGAAATTCTAAAACACACAGGCACTTTTCGTTACAAATAGTCAGATGATGTGTTGAGGTCAATTCGATCCTTCCGATTACGATACCCGGCGTTGCTAAAAAATATCACGTCGAAGAACTCAAAATGGCCATGAACGATGGCCACCTAATATTAAGTTGTGGTTTTTTATGAACTTTCTCGTTAGCTTCAGAATCACACAAAAATAAGTGCTAAACCTTTCCTAGCGTATCATATTTAACTTAACACTGGCCATTCGTTGGTAAATTCCGTTGAGTACAGCCTCGTGTGTAGTTTCAAAATTGCGACAGGTAAATTTGCGTTTCATAATTTTTTCAATATTTCGAATCTTTCTAACACGCGACAGATTTGTAAGGAAAGTGAATGACGGCCAAGGAACGCTTAAGCACGACACATCGGGTATACCCATGGGGCCAGCGAAACTGCCTTTGTGTGCGGCAAATATAATATCGTTAAAAAATCATGACGAAGTCGACTGGTTTGATTTCTGGCTAACTAGTTTCACCGTGTCTCGACGGTTTATCAAAGCTGTATTCGATAAATACGGCTATTTATATATACACACATGTAATATTGACTTGAATACTGTAGTCTAAGCAACAGTATACATGGCTATATAACAATCGACGGATTCCAATGCATCATTGACAGTATATCCCGTATTATTACAGACAATAAAAGAGGCAAAACATAATATATATATATATATATATATGTTTCAAAAAGTTTCTTTCTTTTATTAACTCTAGATACAATTTAATTCGATATCGTATCGAATTCTTTTATATGGGCCCACGTCGACACCGAAAACGTCCAGTACCCTTCCCCCAACCATTCCCTGCCTGTGCATGCGCACTATTGCGCTACTTTTACTCCACATCAGCCCAGTTGGACGCTACCTCATGAGAGTTTCAAACTGATACCCTCCACAACTCAATCCGACCACTATGGGTCCACCTTTATGGTTGGCCGTAGAGGACAAAGATCGTTATTTATATAGACACATATTCTTAACCAATCACAGAGCTTTTTTATGTGTTGACATTCATTATTTTGCATCCGCATACAATTTAATTCGATATTATATCGAATTATTTGATATCCGTATACATATTGTTTAGATACTGCCTCGAATAATTCAATGCTACATCAAATTAATTTGTACATATTTGTGTATGTATACATATTGTTTAGATACTGCATCGAATATTTCAATACTATATCAAATTAATTTGTATTGCAGATGATTTAGATACTGTATCGAGTCATTTTGTATCCGTATACATACTATTTAGATATGGTATCTTAATATATTTCGATATAGCATCGTATTGAACCAATGAAATCGTCGGAATTATAGACACAAAAAATCACTTCCGCTCCTATAATCACTACAGCCAATAGAATCAACTTTTATGCAAATGTTTGTCGCGCATCGTGGTTAGAAATGGCTGTGTGCAGGGGTGTCTGTGTTCATCAGTCGCACACAGTCGTTCACATCTCTTCTGAAGCTATGCAGAAATTGCTCCCTGTCTGTACGAGACATATTTCAGCCTTTCCGTGCCGAAAATGGGTGTTGAAAAATGGCTCGGTGTCACATATGGCCACGCGTGGAATCTGTAACGCACGTTGTCATTGGTTGCGCTATTTCTACGGGAAACAGAACATTTTGTGGCGGAAGCGATTACGGTCAAACATGTTTCCAGTGGTTGTGATTGAATGAATTATGTATGATATATATGATTTCGATATAGGATCGAATTGATTACTATATAGGATCAAAATGGATACGATATAATTACTATATTGGATCAAATTATCTCATATCTATACATAAAACTGCTATCTGATTCACTAAAATGTACCTGCATCAAATAGCCATTTTTGTCCTCCGTGGCCAACCGCACTTGAAATATTGGGATACCATATCTAAATAATATGTATACGGATACAAACTTATTCAATACAGTATCTAAATGATTCAAATGCGGATTCAAATTATTTTGATGCAGCATCGAAATATTTGATGCAGTATCTAAATAATATGTATTCGAATATACAATAATTCGATATGATATCGAATTAAATTGTATGTAGACAGATAATAATTAATGTCAAACAGCTCTGTGATTGGCTAATAATGTGTGTTTACACCAAATGTCGATTTTTGTCCCCTGCTGCCTTCCATACACCTCGACCCCAAAACGTCCAAAACCAATCCCTGTCTGCGCATGTACAGAATGTTGAAAACGGACGACACATTAGCCCAGTCGGACGCTCCTCAACGAGAGCTTCCAATCAAATACCCTTTCTCTACTACGAATGTACAGATAGACGGTATCCCCACCCCACACCCCTCCAGTTGGACGCTCCCCCACGAAGGCTTCAAACTGATACCTCACACAACCCAATCGGACCATATGGGTCAACCTAAGATCCCAAAACGTCCACCTCGATCTGCCTGCCTACTGCGCATGCGTCATCAGCACTTTTAAAAAAAAAGTCAAGGTATGTCCATGAGTGGGTTCCCCATTGTGATTAACATTGTCCACTGCGCCAGATAGGACCTAACATGTCCACCCCAGACCTGTCTGCACTTCTTAGCGAAAGTCAGCACCTAGCCTCGAGGCCCCTTTCATCGTGTTCTACATCGCGAGACAAAGAAAACAAGGTACCACAACCCATAGTAAAATAATCAAGAAAAAAAATGACCACCCCAATACAATACATTCAATCCCCGTAGATTAACATTGGAAGTCAATAGGGTATTATGTAGGGGCAGATAACTCTTGCTGGGCCGTCACGTCACCGGGAGTGACGTCACAGGAAGTTACGTGACCCGGATGTGACTTTTGACCCTGACGTAACCCGGAGGTCACGTGGCCGGATGTGACGTCATCGTCACGCCACCAGCCTCACGCCTCAACCAAAATTTCACAAATGAATTTGCTCTCTTCCTACTACTTGTCAATTCCAAAATCCCCAAAAATATACACAATGTAATACCAGAGGACCAAGGGTCCTGAGGCAGTCGCTAATGAGGTGGCTATATTAATGCTATATCTAAGTGATAGCAAGTTCTTCCATTAACTATTGTTGTACTCTTGCATATCGCTCCAATTCTCTGAAAAGAGCCAAATTTCACATGTACAGTAATGGATTGTGAAACTTGGTATACAGGTATAACAATGTGTTTCAGTTGAAGATACCAGACGGGGAGGGTATATAGATCTGTATTTATCGCTGATTACACACAACGCATTCTTATGGTCTCCATCATAACTGTGGTGTACAATGCAGATATGGTAGGAAGGCTACCGTACCAAGTAGCTTAACATCGCCTCGACATAACATTTTATGTAAATTGTGCTTTGTCCACGATTATGCATCCGATTCAGAACATGCTTGCAAGCAGAAAAGTAAACAATTACATAGACATAGTCAATTTGACTCACCAGGGAACAGAGCACTTTCTTGGTGATAGTCCGCTAATATTACATAAGATGGTCGAACATGCAAATTATTCAAGAATGGACCAGGTTTTTTCTCAACATCAGTCGCCAGCATTAATAATCGCTGTTGGCCATATTGTTAGAAATCTGTGTATTTGCATGGGAAATATTTTGCTTGTGAATCTTGTTGGTGCATGAAAAATGTAGATTGCATGGATTGTGAATATTTGCAGACTGCAACATAATGCAAAGGAATAAAAAAAAAAAGGTGTAGTGCCTAACCTTTGTCATTTTGAGGGTCCTGATGAATGCATATAAAGTGAACTCCCTTTTTGTACAGCATGAAGATACAGATTGGGGTAAAAATGCCCACAGAAATTCTATGTTACAAACAATCGATACCCATCATTCACGATATTGTACCAAATTACAAAATGTCAGCTCGAGAACAGTTGAATTGTCACCTAAGCTATAATTTCCACCTTCAAAAAGATCAATCTCCAAGATATCAAATATCAACAATTTAATGTCCAAGATATCAAATGCTAACGGCTGAACATATCAGATGTCAAGAGTCTAAATTAAAAAACAATGAAGGAGATGTCAAGAGTTCAAATCTCCAAGATAGTCAGCTCCAACACGATTGTTCCAGCACTGTTAGTGGCTTTGTAATAAGATATCGAATCTCCACAGTTCTATCTTCAAAGTTCAATCTCAAGGAAAAGTGTCAAAATATTCAACTCCAAATCTCAATCCCTGCCACGATATCAAAATATGTCAATCTCCACGATATCAAAATAGGTCAATCTCCAAGATATCACGATGGCCGATCTCCGAGTAGCTACATGATTATATAGCCTTCCAAGATATCATAAACTAGCAGAAAAAAAAATTATGTCAGGTTCTGGAAAATTATCCAACTTCTGAAATATGAGAATAAAAACTTAGCAAAATTATCGTTATGAATTACTCAATATGCGGATTGATAAGAGAAACAATTGTGTTGAAATATATACGAACAGAAATCATTGACATAGCATAAGCAACAAACGCAGATAAGGCTACGCCAATATACGGCCGGTACTGTGTGTGTTGTCACCGACTGTTCCGCTGTTGTTTTTGTCACAGAACTGTGAAAGAATCATAAATGACAGCACACGCTCTTATCGTTTCATCAGAATAGTCTACCCCCTGGAGAACACGGAATATGATACTATCAGCGATATCCCTCAGCGATTTACTCTTTTGTTCGTCTTTTTGTCGGAATCCCTTGATCATATATGCTGGTGGTTTATGCTCACGGGTGCCCACACACAAGAGGTTTCAAAATATCCGCTCTAAGAGAGTACTACCTTATACGGCTTCTTATTAGATACATGCGCCTCTTTCGTTGCCTTTCGTTTTACTATGTATAGCCCTGTATGGAACACGAACCAGATACTAATCGACCTCTGACTACAGTCAGAATGCACTAGGATATCCATTGGAACCACTGATGATTTTCCAATAATAGAGAAGAAAAGCAACTCCGAGTAGGGATGACAATTTCATTCTGTATATTTCGCTATTAGTTATAGCATCTTCAGCAGTGAACAAAGTTACAAACAGCTCTATACGTGCAGTATATATACAAGGTATAATGTGATCTTAGCCAATACACATATATGAATAGGTAAGCCAGTAATGTCAGTCAGATTGGACAGATATTAAAATGTCATTTTCAGAAAATTGTTGTAGACATTAAATGTTAGGAGATAAGCAATATACAAATGTTGTAATTACAGGTGATACAATACACAATCTAATCGATGAAAACAATAAACAACGATTGGCGATTACATTGAATATTTCTACATGTCATGAAGTTCAGATAAGGACTGTCATCTTAAGATAACATAGGTATAATTTTCTTGGCAATCCACATTAGAATTGATGAGAATCTACAAATGTTGTAACTTGCATGGCAATATACAATTATGAAACGATACACAGTCTAATTTATGAAAAGGAAAATGGTTAATCTATAAATGATATATATTACCTAAATAATTTTAATTCCTTTGATGCTTTCAAACCTTGGTTTAAAATTAATTTGTGCCGGCGTATGGCTAAGGCTTCTTTGAATAACTCTTGAGACCAGTGAGCTGCTGTATCAATAATTTTAGTGTTTGATTCTGTAAGAAACAACAAAGAGATCGGGTCATCATCAAAAGAGCCATTTGCTAGATCAAACATTTGACGAATGTAACTAAAATTGTCGCGCTGGCTTACATGGTTAAACACCTCGGATTTGGAAGAAGCATGTTCTTTCAGGCGCGCAATGGCTAGTCCCAAGCTTAGCCATACGCCGGCACAAACCAATTTTAAACCAAGGTTTGAAAGCATCAAAGGATTTAAAATTATTTAGGTAATATCATTTATAGATTAACCATTTTCCTTTTCATAAATTAGACTGTGTATCGTTTCATAATTGTATATTGCCATGCAAGTTACAACATTTGTAGATTCTCATCAATTCTAATGTGGATTGCCAAGAAAATTATACTTTATCTTAAGATGACGGTCCTTATCTGAACTTCATGACATGTAGAAATATTCAATGTAATCGCCAATCGTTGTTTATTGTTTTCATCGATTAGATTGTGTATTGTATCACCTGTAATCACAACATTTGTATATTGCTTATCTCCTAACATTTAATGTCTACAACAATTTTCTGAAAATGACATTTTAATATCTGTCCAATCTGACTGACATTACTGGCTTACCTATTCATATGTATTGGCTAAGATCACATTATACCTTGTATATATACTGCGCGTATAGAGCTGTTTGTAACTTTGTTCACTGCTGAAGATGCTATAACTAATAGCAAAATATACAGAATGAAATTGTCATCCCTACTCGGAGTTGCTTTTCTTCTCTACACTACGATATGGAATGTCAGTTTTCGGATCAATTTTTATGTTCGGAATATGGAACTCTTTTTTTCTGTAGACTCGTATATTGGTTGAGAAGCGGTCACATGACCAAAATGCCAGTTCGATAGCAATGGCTAGTCGCAAGCGACTGCCAAAAATTATAAATTATTGTAGTCTTTTTATTAATTAATTGGTATGGGATCACAAGGGCATTTGTCTGTGGGGTTTTCTTGTCCATGGGGCTGTTTGTGTTTGTGCTGGATTCAGTTTCAATTAATTATTAACCCAATATTGTTGGCCAGAACTCAGTGAAAATATTAGTAAACTATTTTTTAATATTCGGGGAAATGCTTTGCCCAAGTTTCACATGAGTTTTCATCTATTTTATATTCAGGTGAGCGACATTTTGGTTTGAGGATGAAGCCATCAAAACGGGGTGTATTTGCGTCTGTGTGCCTGATTCTAAGCTGTTTGATTATCACGGTGATCTCCTTGATTGATTATTTCGCGCTGGTACAACCTCAAGTGGATCCTCTCACTCCATATATAGTTTACACATCAGGTTGCAAAATACCACAGTTTAATCCATGGGATGATTCAATTAAACGGTTTGTGAGTAAAGCAAATCATTTGTTCTGCGATGAAAACTTCAAGAAACCAGTAGTTTATCAACAGGGCAACTGGCTGCGTATTGACAAAACAGCGCTAACGCAATGGGACGTCACTTTAGACTACTGTGCGTGTTCAACCATTTCACGCCGAACATCCAGTGACCGGGAGATTGATATACGTATGGTGTTCAGGTTTCGCGCTGATATTCAAGTACCTGCAGATACAGAATTTGTCAAAGTAGAATGCTTTTCCGCTAGTGAGGCTTTTTATCGAAATTATTTTGCATTTATTATCCCTAAGAAAAAGACTGGGTTCGAGTTGACTAAAATAGCAAACATTTCCTCCTTTACCTACCAGGGGAAGCGTCTAAGCGTTATTATGCTAGGTGTGGATTCTGTATCACGTTTAAATGGTATACGACAATTACCAAAAACCAGGAAGTATTTACTGGATACGTTGGGTGCGATTGACATGTTAGGATATACTAAAGTGGCGGACAACACCTTCCTCAACCTCGTTCCAATGCTGTCCGGAAAATACGTAGCAGAATTGCCATATTATGGACAAAAATACTTCGATAAGTATGGTTTTATTTGGAAGAAATACGCTGATTTGGGATTTAGAACTCTTTTTGCCGAGGATGCTCCAAACGGTTCAACATTTAACTACTTTAAAGCTGGATTTAAAAGTCCTCCCACAGATTATTACCTTCGACTATTTAGTTTAGCCATTGAAGCCGATCAATCGCTTTGGCACAACGATCACGATTGCTTCACCGGGCGAATGGAGACAAAGATAATTCTCGATTGGCTCACTGACTTCATCAGGATATCGAATGATCCATATTTCGCATTAACTTTCATATCTAGACTGAGTCATGATGACATGAACAAACTCGGGACGGCTGATGAAGTTTACCTACAGTTTTTTCAAGCTTTGAAAAACCAAGGTCATCTGAGTAACGTTGTTTTCTTTTTCTTCGCTGATCACGGTTTTCGTTTTGGTGGTTTCCGGGACACGTACATCGGGAAAATGGAGGAAAGACTTCCCATGATGTACATCTATTTTCCAGAATGGTTTAAGAGGAAATTTAATCATATAACCGAAAATTTGTACTTAAATTCGCGAGTACTGACAACACCATTCGACATCCACGAGACTCTAATAGACATTTTAAACATGGATATTTCTACTTGGGAAACACCGGCTGTTGTGACAAGCAGGGGACTGAGCCTCTTCAAAAGAATTCCACCTGAACGCTCCTGTGAGCACGCGAAGATATTGCCCCACTGGTGCGCATGTCGGAAACCAAGTCACGTGTCCACAGAAACAGATATCATCGGTAAAGTTGCAAAACTTGTGTTGTCATACATGAACTCTGAAATTAACAACACAAGATGTGCGGAACTGAAGCTTTCTGCCCTTCACACTGCATATAGGACAGTTATAGACGAAAGATGGAAACATCCTGTTATTATCGACTACCAAATCACATTTACAACGGTACCGGGTATGGGCAAATTCGAGGCTACCGTCCGCCATTTTGAAGCAGATCAACGTTTCCTGATCCCTGGGGATGTCAGTAGAATAAATTTATATGGTAACCAATCGCATTGCGTCGAAAACTTTATACTGAAAAAATATTGTTTTTGTTCGTGAATTAAAGATTCTTCAAACTTATAAAAGTGTCATTATCTTTGACATATTATGCAATGCAAGAATCAATTTATACGAATCCATAAATATGTGTAATTGTGTATTAATAATTTTTGTCTTTTTGCTGTAGTACAAATAGGAACCTTCAGCTTGCAATAAATGTATTTTAACCTTATTTCGATAGAAAGTCGCTGAGGTGCCATGAGTTCGCAACATTCAAAAAGTCATTGAATGTAATAGGAACCACATTCATTCACCGTGCGAGGCGTGACGAAATGAACAACCTGAACAACGAAACAATGAACAATGAACAATTAACCCTACCAATCCTGGCCGGGAGCCATTATTCCACCTCCATCAAACTTTCTACACTATGTGACTTTATAGCAAATTACACAAATGAAGGCCATGACGGTGTGAATGAACAGTTGCGTTTCCGTCGTTTTCCCCCTGGTATGCAATACGTTCATGAAGTTAGACCGCAGTTCGTTATTCGAGGGGACCAGCAATTATTTCTCTCGTCCCATGATCTCCTTAAAAAATCAGTCTGGTTTTCGCCCGAACATTCCTAATTTACTACTATGTCCAAACTTAATGAAAGATGAAATCAATCTAGTCATGATGGACTTCAAATAGGCCTTTGACCTTGTTGACCACAGTTTACTATTTCAGAGATTGCGCAGTTGGTTGGGTGGGTACGGGTTCCTGTTCCTTCAATGCATTTTCCTAAGAAGCAACAGGAACTTGATAATGCGATGTCTAGCACTGTAATATCACTTGTCTTTATTACACCATGTAAGCGTCCTGTCTGTGTCTTGTGTGCTGTCCTCGGTGTTTTATAGTGTGGATGGTGGTTGTAGCAGGAACGCAACTTGGCTGGGTGGTGCTTATTTGGTTCGTCGCGATATACTGAAATGTTGTTGAAAGCGACGTTAAATTCTATTAACTCATTCACTTGCAGAGATTGCAGATGTATGGCTTCACTGACTCTGATTTACAATAAATTACATCATGTCTGTGTTCGAGGTTCAAAAGTGTGTTCTCTTGAAAAGCGGTCTCCGACCCTTTAAGACTAAGTATTGGTGTTCCACTATACTTGGGTCCCGCTTATTTATATTGTGTTTAAATGATATTTTATTATCCATAAACAGTTGCAGGTTTACCACAGACGGAGGAAATCTCCGGTAAGGACTTGATTTTTGAGTCGTTTTAATGACCCGCCTGCGTGAGGGTATCAATGCGCCAACCAAACAGACTGTGAAAGATATCCGGCACTATATTTCATTTGTGGTGAAACTTTCGGAGGCAGAAAAAAACTGTTAATTATTCCATCAAAGTGGAGATGCTGACAATAAATTAAAGGAGGGTAAAATTCCGCTGGAGAAAGTCACCGTAGCACAATATAATGAAGGTAGCCTCAAGATATTGCGCAAAATGATTATTTCGAATCAAACAGATATACCAGAGCAAAATTTCTGTGCTAGCCCAGCAATTCCAATGGCACTCGGTATTACGTTATGACGCAGAGTATCGGAAAAGCCAGGTGGAGTTTTAACTGGGAGTTGACAATGCTTACTCGATGCAGCTATTACTCAGAATAAGAGGTGACACTCGCCCCCAATTTGGTCAAAATTAAGTAGCGGGTGGACAGTTACAAAATAAGTCCAGAAACCAAAATAAGATCAACAGGTGTTATCATTTGTCAGAAGCGGAATTCTTTTTCAGGCTGTACGACGAGGAATTGCCGGTACCCGTATGTCTGCATTTTGCGTTTCGCTTCGACACATTCATGTTTTCCACTGGGCAAATTTATCCAGGGAAAGAGGTGATGCCACGGCACCAAAAGACTTTTCAACTTAGTTGCCATGGAGCCCACCACCGAGCCGTCTCTATTGTCTAAATAAATTTATAGATGGAAATCCTTGTTACAGGATGATGCTGACGGGGAATTTATTTTGTTTGGCATAGAAAATGGTTTTTCTCTCACTGACAATGACACTGGGTTATCATCTATGCCGGTCGAGAGGGACACCAACAGCTCCGCTACCAGACCTAAATTTCGTGCTGCCGTAGAAAACCAAATTCGCGCTGAAATAGCTGCCAAAGCTTATGTTATTGTGAAAGAAAACCCACATATTGTGAGTCCACTTAGTGCGATTACGAAACCAGACGGTAATATAAGGTTTCAGTCAACCAGAAAACAAGGGAGTAAACTCTTATGACGCAAAAGAACATTTTTCTCACCAAACGGTTGAGGATACCCTAGATATGATTCAGCCAAACCGGTATCTAACAAAAGTGTACTTGAAATCCGGTTGGCATAGATGAACGTACTCAACGCTTAACGGGACTTAAATGGAGTTTTGAAGGTGATTCTGAGCCTACGTACTTAGTCGATTTGCACTTGCCTTTCGGTTCAAGGAAAAGTCCAGGCCTTCCATAGAATCACCCAGGCTGTTAGACGTATAATGGCTAAAACAGGTTTTTTTTCATTACAGTGTATCAAGACGATTTTGATCGCTGCCGATTCACATCATGAGTGTATTAAGGCCTATAACACCCTACTGTCAGTTTTGCGATACTTGGGCTTCCAGATCGCGTGGAATTAAGTTATTGATCCAGGTCACCGGTTGATCTTCTTAGGCTTAACGATTAATACTGCGTTGGGTTTAGTTAGCCTGGACGACAACAAGATGAATACATTAAGTGATTTGCCACATCAGTTTTTGGACCGTACATGGGCATCGCGTAAGCAACTCGAAAAACTGGCAGGCAATTGAGTTAGGCAGGTTTTCTTATTCCGTGGGGCAGAGCACATATACGGAGTATTTTTAACATGATTGCCTCCCTTGACAAACCTATGCATAAATGCTCACTGAACACTATCCGAGCAGATCTTCAATGGGGGCAGATTTATTTGTTGATAGGAAATAACACCAAACTCATTTGGAATTCTCGTCCTATTGTCTTCACTCACACAGACAGCAGCGCACAGGCCGGCGGAGCCAGGCTGACTGGATGTATTGTGTATGACAGAGTGACAGGCCAGAACTAGCTATGGCCCGTATCAACATTAAGGAATTTGATATTGTTCGTGAGGCGGCTGTAATATGATGTGACTCGTAGCGTCATCACCAAACTGTGATATACACCGACAATACTACTACAATACTATACTACTATATAAACAAACGATCTATAGCGTGTACTATAGCGCTAGACAGTTGAGTTATTTGTCATTGTGCTGTAATTTTTGCGATTGAAGAAATTGACCTACCTGATATCCAGAACGATATGCCAGATGCAATTTCTCGTCTCCACCATGCAGAAAGGCCAAATACAACGCTTCTCTTCATGTGTTCGCCTGTGTTGGCTCCCGTTCAAAGCATCTTCCGCTTATTGGACGTCAAATCATATCTCTGATAGATCTTTCGACTTTCTATACTTTCAGTGGTATCTACAGGAAGGCTAATTAGTGATTTGGTCAGCAGAGTGTACTCGCTGCAGTTTAACTCGTATGCAGGTTCAACGCGGGCTGCTTATCGCTCACAATGGACGTGTTACCTTCGATTTTGTTCGCTTATTGAGATTAACCCCATACCTGCATCGACGCAATTATGAGGACTGATTAACCCTTTGCAAGATAATATTCCAGTCAAACATGTGTTACAGGAACTTAAGAGGGTTAAAGAGACATCACAGAGACAGAATGCACCATTAACCCCCAAAATATTACTTGATATAAGACGGCGGCTAAATTTAAACAAATTCGAAGATATGCAATTGTGTTGTTTCTTCGATCCACGATAGGGTGTGAAGATGTGCTACTTACACAGAGTGGTTATGTCATGCCTATGCGCGCATCAAAAGCTATTCAGTTTTAGTGTGTATGGGAAGTGCCGCTACCTACTTTCCTACTTCGTCATTGTGTGCATCCTCTGCGGTGTCAAACTTTCTGCAGCATGCTGGCGTGATTCCTGAAAAACACCACTTTTTACTTGCCAGTCACCTACGGGTTTCTGTGTTCTACCAGAGAGCGTTTTTCGACTTCGTCTGAGTGGACTTCTCCAGTCTTCGCAGAACACCAGCAAAGCGGAATTTAATCCTCATTCCCTACGACGCGGCGGGCCAACCTGGTTGCTCTCGAGAGGTGCCCCTCTCCATACCATCAGAATGATAGAAACTGGAAAAGTGACTCCATTTTTAAATATTTGCATCCTGATATCCAATTTAAACAAAGCGCCTTGAATAGCTTTTTACCATAATATATTAATCACGACTACTCTCTACTACCATTTGAATTGGGAATTCATTTACCAACGAACTGTGATTAACTGTGATTTTGTGGGATTCACGTCATCTGTGACTCCATGGACTCTATGGACATAATCTTCAGCATCTATTAAATTATGATAATCTAAAGCATTTTTTTAATTATGATTATAGTGCCCGACTAATTTCGGTTCACACTAGTGCGCAAAACGGACTCATTCTCTCGGCACTGCATCTGAAAGACCACGATAAACATTCTAGCTTAACTGTGCCGCAGTGGCACGCATCGCTTATTTGCATTTTAATTGCGCAAAGACTGCATTTCAAGTATTTAAATGTGATTTAGTATGTATGTAATGTATGTTTGCAGTATGTAGTATGTGGGGGTTATTAAATTATATTTTGCCATACCGGAAATGTGATTTAAATCATGGCAAAACTATGTGAACAGCATCTGCAATAAAATTTCCTCCATGCTTTTCAAAATTGAGGAAACAAAGATATTCAGTTTCAAAGAAAACTCGTCTGATGTTTTATAATACAAGCGTCTAGACTGTCATTCATAATTCAGCCATCGTCCATTAAAGAATATCCGCGTCCATAATCCAAAGACCTATTGCATATCCATATAACAGTATTAGCACCAAATTCAAAAAAGACAATCATAGTATACATAAGCATAGGCTAGTTTCCTGCAAGAGAGAAGCGGTCAACAGTTTTCAATGATGCCGACAAGACATCATGATGTTCCAAAAATATAAAATCCGTATCGCTGATCAGTATTCATAATCCATAATAATCGTTCTAAAGTCGTTATCTAGAGAATGGTGTATCTCAGTCACGCGCGCTTTGATTGTGACTGTTCATATGAGCACCATGAGGATGTTGAAGTACAGGGGCTCGTACGGCCCCTAGCCCCGGGTTAAGCGGAATTAGACACAAGTTACGAAACGTAACACCATAGATCTTTCACGCTACGTTCGTATTTTGCTATCAGCATGCGACATGTATCGTATTGCCTCACATTATCGTATATGTATCCACCAAAACTGGTTCAGATCTTGGACCAGCCCCCAATAGTGTTATGCTCACACGAATATATAAAAGATTGCTCTCAAAACTGAGTGGAAAGAAATTTGATGAATCTACGACCAAACAGTTGTCAAACATAATTACAACACAAGATCAGATAGTTCAGTTAGAGATTTTATACAATTGACCAACCAATTTAAGAATAAGTACAATTACAAGATGTCAAAAAAATTAGGCTTGCTAGAATGCCGTAAGAGAGTGTGACGAGCAGTTTCAATGATTCTCAATGTTCATAGACAGTCCGTTAAGAGTCCAATTCAGTCCGCGTTCTTCCTAGGGTTATACAACTCATCCCAATTGCTTTATCCAGCGTCCAGTCCTGTTGTCCACTTCTCATGAAATCAACACGTTTCACACGCTACAAAGCAGTCCTGTAATCCGGTTCCGCTTCCGACTAAGTCTGACGAAACCGATTCCAGCGGCGATCTATATACTACATCAGCCATTAGTTAGATCACGACTATTCATTGACATTATGTGTACATCAGCTGTAGAGGAGCGTTTGTAGCCTCTGGCCTCTGTAGGAATCCTCAAGAAAAATAAGTGAACTATATTATACCTAGGTGTGAACCACTGGAAAATGATCCGCGAAAGATCAACAACAACGGAGCTTACAGCTTTGCAAACCCTGTGACATTATTCTAAGAATAAGTGTTGATGGAATTGGCTTTATTATCGTTGTTGATAGCACAAAATGGTATGATATTCAAGTATATCAGATCGGAGTTCAACAAGAGAATAAATTCTGATCCAATCGAATTTCATACTGCTTACAATGGTATACAGAAATATTGTACTCGAATCCAAATTAGAAATCAATTAAATAGGTAAATTTATATTTCAAATCACATACCGGAACCTTAGGAATATATTTCTAGACAAAAGCATGTGTTATATTCCTCTGAAACATACTCCAGGCAACACACTTTGCAGCAACACTAGTTGGCTGTATTGAGTAAATTGGCGTAGGCTACACAATCGGAGTGATATGAAGTAGCCCTCATTAAAAACGTCTGTTGATCATAAAATTGGTCTCTCCCTGTCTAGGGGGACATGTAAGTAAATTTAATTTCGACTAGATACTCTCCCTGGGATATCTGTTAAAGTCCCTTGGAAAATATCAACATTCCATATACAAGAAGTATGTGAATTATAAAGCTAACGCGGAACAAGCAACTGTTACGTCAGTGGTGGTGTCTCCGGTCATATCACCACATCCTTCAATTAAGACATGCGGAACGAATGTGTATATCAAAAACAAATAATCTGATGCGGGGAACATATCAGAGTGAACAAAGCCGTCACTTTCGGCGTCAGATACGACATTCCTTGTGGATGGGGAGGGGGTTGGACTGCTAAAAATGGGGAAGGGCAATCACTTTTTTAATAGCACCAAAGAAGAGAGCATCACGTTTTAGGAACACAATAAGATATTTCTGTACACACTAAACAGCGTTCCACTTTAGAACACCAAAACGTGTTCTCATGTAGCAGTTTTTAACCACCTTTTTGTTCTCAAATAAATAAGAACAGCTACCGGGTTCAAAGTCTTATTGTAAACACGATCTTTCGTTTTGACAATTGTAACGGTCCAAGTCCAAAACACAAAAAAGATTTTCCTATTTAGAACGCCTAAAGGTGTTCCGTTGTAACAGTTTTAGAACACTATTTTGGTGCTCTTGAATAGATTGCACTTTAAGCGTATTCTAAACTTGCATACTGGTCTTCAAATTATAATAACACAACACCAGAACACCTATGTTCAATACCCATATTCAAAAACAAATTTGTATATGTAGATAACTATTAGTATAAAATTGGGAACGTCAATGTTCGAGTTAAGCACAGCAAAAGGACGCACCAGGCATCCAAACATTTTAGTGTTCAGACAACTAAATCTCACAAGTTTATAGCAAATTAAATAAGCTATGTAGATAAGACATCTACCCTATTTCTTCTAATTATTCAGACGGCAAAACCTAACTTAAGGCATCTACAGAGAGAAATTCTGCTGAAATTCTACAAATTTCACCAGCTATATTTTCAGTTCTTGGGATAAATAACATACCCAAGCCACAATATTTAGTCTCAGACTTTGGTAGAAGACATTTACAGGTATTGAAATGAACAGGTATTTTAATATAAAATGCATAGTATAGATGATATTTTTGTGCCAATGTTGTGTGAAGGACAGAAATGTTGAACCTAGACCGGTTTTGACATCTTCCCTAAGCAAGACCAGTCCCTGCCCTAGCGCACGGCAGGATACGCGTTGTCTCGAGAAGATGGGTTTCAATATTTGATTAATCTGTGTTTTGTAGGAAGCTGTTATACCGGTACCTCGAATTCTATATCCAAGTTGATATTCTCCATTTCTTTCTTGTATAAATTATCAACCGTGTCATTCTGTGCCACGGTAAAATAATTTTTCCAGTCCCCGACCTCTCCTGTAACATATAAAATAATGATAATTGTAATGCAAACTCGAGTTTCGTGTTTAGACTACCAAACAACACATTGTTACCTAACACATTTCACATGTTAGATTATATCAGGTCAGCAGGAATAGTAAGATGTCCCATATCATTTTCGGAAATGTCAATGACATATATAGTGTTAATTTGCTGCCCTCGCAACATCTGTCACATACGCGAGATTTAAACAAACTTGAATCGGCTCCTGTCATTATGTATAGTTCACATTTACGGTACTACTATTTTCCCAATGTTTTTTTTCTTCAAAAACTATCAGTTAAACATTGAAAACAATACAGACAGTGCATGACATTCGCAGGACTGTGTGTGGAAAACTAGAGCAAAAACCGATTGCGAGAAATCTATGTTTTAATTATCACGCCTCTGTATTTTGATTTAAATTTCATGACCCAGAACTGAAAGTTAAACGGATTTTTCACCAAAAGAAAAGTCCACTATTGAATATAAAAATTAAATAATAAAATAAAAGGACTATTATTTGACCCACATGATCGCAGGGTGTCTCGATAGCTTTAAGAAATCCTCACCCTTCCCTACAAAGGCAGTGGCATTCACGGGATTTCTTCCTTCTTCCGCTTTTTCCTTTACTTCTGCGTCAGTTCTCATCTGCTTGAAGTCGCACAGATCCGCAATCCCCTTGGCCCGATCTACACTGACGTCTATACCGAGAAACGCCGTCATCTTTTTTATCCCTTCCGTCGAGTCCTTCTTTAATTCCTCATACGTCATAAATAAAACATTGTGTTTGTCACGGTGTGGAAGCCAGTTCTTTACATGGTCGAACCAATTACCGTTGAACACTATTGTGCAAATAAAAATTAGAGGACAATGGCTCACTTGTATCTGGTTTTGATTTAAACGACGAAAAATTACATTCTCGTGTATATTTCTGAATACATGACTGCCCAATCATGGCTATGTGTATATGTCATGCTTTATATGTAAAAGGTCCAGTTAATCGAGACAGATTGCTTTCGCGTTAAACCGATTGATTTCTCAACTGAATCCAGCAGGATATAACATGGTCGCCTGTCGTGTTCTCTCGGTTTTCTCACGCTTTGACCTCGATCCGAAGGTGCCGGTTTGAACGCGATCAAAGGGACCCGTTTTGTTATCGACTCGAATGTTCCGTTTTGATCTAGATCGAAAGGTCCCGGTTCGTTCTCGATAGAAAGGTCCCTGGTTGATCTCGATCGAAAGGTCCCGATTTGATCTAGATCGAAAAGTTTCAGTTTGATCTCTACGAAATTCCAGGTGTTATCTCGACCGAAAGGTCCCGGTTTGATCTCGATCGTAAGGTCCCGGTTTGATCTCGATCGTAATGCCCCGGTCGGATATGACTTGATCCTGCTGCTACAATGTAAAAGATGTAATCAGTTTTCAAATTGACGAATTTTAGAAACGTTCACCTGTGTTTTCTCGGCAGCGAAGCATGCTAAGGCACCATAGTTTTTTTTTATTTGGTGACAGTGAAGTCATTGTATAAAAGGAATGCACGGATATCTTATCAGAGAAACGACGGGCTCTCGCCATTGTTCATGATTTGCACGAGAAAATTAAAATTAATTCACTGCGTCACGTTTGAGTGAGGTAGCGACGCGTACGAATCGGAATGCTGAACAGCTGCAGCCGTGGAATCACGTCAAGCTCGCAGAATATACGTAGGCAGAACGCGTTATACCTGTATACCCTTGTCAACACGGCCGTCGAAGGCGTGCCATACTGTTTATTGTCAACATGAATTCCTTACATTTTTCCTAAATGGGCGAGTGAGTGAATATAATTCAACGTCATGTTTAACACTATTTCAATTATATTGCGGCGTTAGGTTTCTATTCATTTTCACCCTCGCAAACTACTAGTGTATGGTCCCATTTCTTTTACCATACGGGATCTCACGGGTGAGGTGATCCTGAATGGTGGATAATAGTTTAGTTAGGGGTCTCGACCAATCGATCGAGACGGTTTCTCGATAAACGAGTAAAACCGATAAACCTCTCGTTTCGAAGGGCCCCGGTTTATCTCTATCGATTGTTGTCACGGTTTGCTCCTGGTTTTCTCTTGAAGCACGAGGCCATCTCGATCCTCATCGAAATAATTCGGCCTGCTTCGAGGCTGGAATCGAATTGCCATCAAATGAAAGGTTGAAACACTCGGAAGGCGTATGCTCGTTATATATATATACTCTGTGGCAGCGGAATTAATCTTAATTTTAAACACAGATAATGAATCAGATTGAATATGAATCATTTAATGTTATTTTGTTATTCCGTCTAGAGATTTGTAGTCGCGTACTTGCTCCGACAGCACAATTTCTCTACACGTTAGAAAGAAAGAAACATCAACAATTGAAAATGTATAAGCCGGCTCAATGTTCAGTGTAACTTATTTTATACCTGTTTTTGTCCCCCGCCGCAACGCGGCCGGGGGACTTTAAAATGGTTCTTGCTTCTATGTGTCCGTGCATGTCCGTGGATGTCCGTGCATGTCTGTTCGATTGATTACTTCCTAACGCTTCGTTGGATTCTTCCGAAATTCGGCATACGCATTCCTTGCGACAAGACGCCAGTAGGTATATCGCATTTCAGCAACATCTGCCTGAAGGTGGCGCCACTGAGTCAAAATGAATCTTGCTTCTTTGTGTCCGTGGATGTCAGTTACAAGCGATAACTTCCAAACTCTTTCTTGGATTCTTCCGAAATTCGGCATACGCGGTTGCGTACTGGATTTCAGTAACATTTGCCTGAAGGTGGCGCCACTGAGTTTCGCTTCTTCGTGTCCGTTTCAGTTAAAATGGACCATTAGTTAGATCACGACTATTCATTGACATTATGTGTACATCAGCTGTAGAGGAGCGTTTGTAGCCTCTGGCCTCTGTAGGAATCCTCAAGAAAAATAAGTGAACTATATTATACCTAGGTGTGAACCACTGGAAAATGATCCGCGAAAGATCAACAACGACGGAGCTTACAGCTTTGCAAACCCTGTGACATTATTCTAAGAATAAGTGTTGATGGAATTGGCTTTATTATCGTTGTTGATAGCACAAAATGGTATGATATTCAAGTATATCAGATCGGAGTTCAACAAGAGAATAAATTCTGATCCAATCGAATTTCATACTGCTTACAATGGTATACAGAAATATTGTACTCGAATCCAAATTAGAAATCAATTAAATAGGTAAATTTATATTTCAAATCACATACCGGAACCTTAGGAATATATTTCTAGACAAAAGCATGTGTTATATTCCTCTGAAACATACTCCAGGCAACACACTTTGCAGCAACACTAGTTGGCTGTATTGAGTAAATTGGCGTAGGCTACACAATCGGAGTGATATGAAGTAGCCCTCATTAAAAACGTCTGTTGATCATAAAATTGGTCTCTCCCTGTCTAGGGGGACATGTAAGTAAATTTAATTTCGACTAGATACTCTCCCTGGGATATCTGTTAAAGTCCCTTGGAAAATATCAACATTCCATATACAAGAAGTATGTGAATTATAAAGCTAACGCGGAACAAGCAACTGTTACGTCAGTGGTGGTGTCTCCGGTCATATCACCACATCCTTCAATTAAGACATGCGGAACGAATGTGTATATCAAAAACAAATAATCTGATGCGGGGAACATATCAGAGTGAACAAAGCCGTCACTTTCGGCGTCAGATACGACATTCCTTGTGGATGGGGAGGGGGTTGGACTGCTAAAAATGGGGAAGGGCAATCACTTTTTTAATAGCACCAAAGAAGAGAGCATCACGTTTTAGGAACACAATAAGATATTTCTGTACACACTAAACAGCGTTCCACTTTAGAACACCAAAACGTGTTCTCATGTAGCAGTTTTTAACCACCTTTTTGTTCTCAAATAAATAAGAACAGCTACCGGGTTCAAAGTCTTATTGTAAACACGATCTTTCGTTTTGACAATTGTAACGGTCCAAGTCCAAAACACAAAAAAGATTTTCCTATTTAGAACGCCTAAAGGTGTTCCGTTGTAACAGTTTTAGAACACTATTTTGGTGCTCTTGAATAGATTGCACTTTAATCGTATTCTAAACTTGCATACTGGTCTTCAAATTATAATAACACAACACCAGAACACCTATGTTCAATACCCATATTCAAAAACAAATTTGTATATGTAGATAACTATTAGTATAAAATTGGGAACGTCAATGTTCGAGTTAAGCACAGCAAAAGGACGCACCAGGCATCCAAACATTTTAGTGTTCAGACAACTAAATCTCACAAGTTTATAGCAAATTAAATAAGCTATGTAGATAAGACATCTACCCTATTTCTTCTAATTATTCAGACGGCAAAACCTAACTTAAGGCATCTACAGAGAGAAATTCTGCTGAAATTCTACAAATTTCACCAGCTATATTTTCAGTTCTTGGGATAAATAACATACCCAAGCCACAATATTTAGTCTCAGACTTTGGTAGAAGACATTTACAGGTATTGAAATGAACAGGTATTTTAATATAAAATGCATAGTATAGATGATATTTTTGTGCCAATGTTGTGTGAAGGACAGAAATGTTGAACCTAGACCGGTTTTGACATCTTCCCTAAGCAAGACCAGTCCCTGCCCTAGCGCACGGCAGGATACGCGTTGTCTCGAGAAGATGGGTTTCAATATTTGATTAATCTGTGTTTTGTAGGAAGCTGTTATACCGGTACCTCGAATTCTATATCCAAGTTGATATTCTCCATTTCTTTCTTGTATAAATTATCAACCGTGTCATTCTGTGCCACGGTAAAATAATTTTTCCAGTCCCCGACCTCTCCTGTAACATATAAAATAATGATAATTGTAATGCAAACTCGAGTTTCGTGTTTAGACTACCAAACAACACATTGTTACCTAACACATTTCACATGTTAGATTATATCAGGTCAGCAGGAATAGTAAGATGTCCCATATCATTTTCGGAAATGTCAATGACATATATAGTGTTAATTTGCTGCCCTCGCAACATCTGTCACATACGCGAGATTTAAACAAACTTGAATCGGCTCCTGTCATTATGTATAGTTCACATTTACGGTACTACTATTTTCCCAATGTTTTTTTTCTTCAAAAACTATCAGTTAAACATTGAAAACAATACAGACAGTGCATGACATTCGCAGGACTGTGTGTGGAAAACTAGAGCAAAAACCGATTGCAAGAAATCTATGTTTTAATTATCACGCCTCTGTATTTTGATTTAAATTTCATGACCCAGAACTGAAAGTTAAACGGATTTTTCACCAAAAGAAAAGTCCACTATTGAATATAAAAATTAAATAATAAAATAAAAGGACTATTATTTGACCCACAGGATCGCAGGGTGTCTCGATAGCTTTAAGAAATCCTCACCCTTCCGTACAAAGGCGGTGGCATTCACGGGATTTCTTCCTTCTTCCGCTTTTTCCTTTACTTCTGCGTCAGTTCTCATCTGCTTGAAGTCGCACAGATCGGCAATCCCCTTGGCCCGATCTACGCTGATGTCTATACCGAGAAATGCCGCCATCTTTTTTATCCCTTCCGTCGAGTTCTTCTTTAATTCCTCATACGTCATAAATAAAACATTGTGTTTGTCACGATGTGGAAGCCAGTTCTTTACATGGTCGAACTAATTACCGTTGAACACTATTGTGCAAATAAAAATTAGAGGACAATGACTCACTTGTATCTGGTTTTGATTTAAAACGACGAAAAATTACATTCTCGTGTATATTTCTGAATACATGACTGCCCAATCATGGCTATGTGTATATGTCATGCTTTATATGTAAAAGGTCCAGTTAATCGAGACAGATTGCTTTCGCGTTAAACCGATTGATTTCTCAACTGAATCCAGCAGGATATAACATGGTCGCCTGTCGTGTTCTCTCGGTTTTCTCACGCTTTGACCTCGATCCGAAGGTGCCGGTTTGAACGCGATCAAAGGGACCCGTTTTGTTATCGACTCGAATGTTCCGTTTTGATCTAGATCGAAAGGTCCCGGTTCGTTCTCGATAGAAAGGTCCCTGGTTGATCTCGATCGAAAGGTCCCGATTTGATCTAGATCGAAAAGTTTCAGTTTGATCTCTACGAAATTCCAGGTGTTATCTCGACCGAAAGGTCCCGGTTTGATCTCGATCGTAAGGTCCCGGTTTGATCTCGATCGTAATGCCCCGGTCGGATATGACTTGATCCTGCTGCTACAATGTAAAAGATGTAATCAGTTTTCAAATTGACGAATTTTAGAAACGTTCACCTGTGTTTTCTCGGCAGCGAAGCATGCTAAGGCACCATAGTTTTTTTTTATTTGGTGACAGTGAAGTCATTGTATAAAAGGAATGCACGGATATCTTATCAGAGAAACGACGGGCTCTCGCCATTGTTCATGATTTGCACGAGAAAATTAAAATTAATTCACTGCGTCACGTTTGAGTGAGGTAGCGACGCGTACGAATCGGAATGCTGAACAGCTGCAGCCGTGGAATCACGTCAAGCCTCGCAGAATATACGTAGGCAGAACGCGTTATACCTGTATACCCTTGTCAACACGGCCGTCGAAGGCGTGCCATACTGTTTATTGTCAACATGAATTCCTTACATTTTTCCTAAATGGGCGAGTGAGTGAATATAATTCAACGTCATGTTTAACACTATTTCAATTATATTGAGGCGTTAGGTTTCTATTCATTTTCACCCTCGCAAACTACTAGTGTATGGTCCCATTTCTTTTACCATACGGGATCTCACGGGTGAGGTGATCCTGAATGGTGGATAATAGTTTAGTTAGGGGTCTCGACCAATCGATCGAGACGGTTTCTCGATAAACGAGTAAAACCGATAAACCTCTCGTTTCGAAGGGCCCCGGTTTATCTCTATCGATTGTTGTCACGGTTTGCTCCTGGTTTTCTCTTGAAGCACGAGGCCATCTCGATCCTCATCGAAATAATTCGGCCTGCTTCGAGGCTGGAATCGAATTGCCATCAAATGAAAGGTTGAAACACTCGGAAGGCGTATGCTCGTTATATATATATACTCTGTGGCAGCGGAATTAATCTTAATTTTAAACACAGATAATGAATCAGATTGAATATGAATCATTTAATGTTATTTTGTTATTCCGTCTAGAGATTTGTAGTCGCGTACTTGCTCCGACAGCACAATTTCTCTACACGTTAGAAAGAAAGAAACATCAACAATTGAAAATGTATAAGCCGGCTCAATGTTCAGTGTAACTTATTTTATACCTGTTTTTGTCCCCCGCCGCAACGCGGCCGGGGGACTTTAAAATGGTTCTTGCTTCTATGTGTCCGTGCATGTCCGTGGATGTCCGTGCATGTCTGTTCGATTGATTACTTCCTAACGCTTCGTTGGATTCTTCCGAAATTCGGCATACGCATTCCTTGCGACAAGACGCCAGTAGGTATATCGCATTTCAGCAACATCTGCCTGAAGGTGGCGCCACTGAGTCAAAATGAATCTTGCTTCTTTGTGTCCGTGGATGTCAGTTACAAGCGATAACTTCCAAACTCTTTCTTGGATTCTTCCGAAATTCGGCATACGCGGTTGCGTACTGGATTTCAGTAACATTTGCCTGAAGGTGGCGCCACTGAGTTTCGCTTCTTCGTGTCCGTTTCAGTTAAAATGGGTCTTGTTCTCTTTGTGTTTGTGGATATATCTGTTCAAATTCTTCACAGGCGATAACTTTCAAAAGCTTTGTCGGATTCCTTCCAAATTTAGCATATACACTCCTTGTGACCAGACATGGGTTGGTATTGCGTTTCAGCAAGATCCACCTGAAGATGGCGCCACTGGGCCTTGTTCCAATCTTCTGTGCATGTCCGTGGTTTCCATTCAAATTCTTCACAAGCGATAACTTCCAAATGCTCTGTCTAATAATTTGGCATCCCTAAATGCGTTTGTCATTTTTTCTTCTTTCTTCCGCTTATCGCTGTTAGTTTTGAATTTCATGTCGCTTTAAATGAAGGACACCATTTTCTTAAATTTGCTGTCCAGTCCTTCTATTCCACATCATATGATTTACACTAAAGCTTTTGCAGGAACCATATTTTATTTCAGAAGTATAATATGAAATAACTGGCGGGGGAATCCCCGCAGTACCGAACCTGTGTTAGTTTTGAATTTCGTCTCGTCTTAAATGAAGGACAACATTTCCTTCAATTTGCTATCAAATAATTGTATCTCACATTATATGATTTACCCTAAAGCTTCTGCAGGAACCATTTGTGTCCACACGTGTAACTTAGTATATTAATTACAACAGAGTTCCTAAATGTTTGGATGCACACTGCATATGATCAATTTCCTGAATTGAATTGAATTCCATCTTGTGGTTTTTCGGACAGACAGATGATGGCATGCAGTTGTCAGTGTGGTTGTTTCATGTACAGGGAGCTTTCTATGGCTTTCATGTCAGCACACCTACCACTACCCTCAAGAAGAGCATGTCCCCATCCCCAGGGCGCCGAGCTGCACACTCTATCTCCCAAACTAGCCATCGCCCGATTCTCATATATTGTGTTTGAGCATATATATCTCCAATATATCTTGGCAGAAGCTGAAATTTGTGTGTTGTCTGCAATACTGGGATAATTGCAACCCCGAAAGTTTTCAATTTATCAGGCACAGACCCATGATTTTGTATTTGGTAAATATGTCCCTTGTCTATAGATCTTACTTGGAATTGTTTTTCGTGCCAATCCGCTTCTGGGTGGCGTCACCTCGGGCCAAGTTAAAATTGCATCTCCAGACAATAACTTTTGAGAACCTGAACCGATTCATTCCAAATTAGGTGTGTAGGTACCTCGCCTCAATTTCTCATTTGGCATTGTTTTTCATGCCGATCCACATATAGGTGGTGCCGCCTGGGGGCAAATTTAAAATTATGTTTCCGGACAATAACCTTTTAATACCTCAATGAATTCTTTCCAAGTTTGGTATACATGTGCCTTACCTGAAGGTTTCACTTGGTATTGTTTTTCTTGTCGAGCTACTCATAGGTGGCGCCACCTGTAGGCCAAGTTAACATTTTCTATTTCCAATGTCAAGGGATCTTCCCTCAATTACTTGGTTGGGATTATTTTTATGCCTATCTGCCTACACATGGCGCTATCTGAGAGCCAAGGTAAAATTGCATTTCCGGACAGTAACTGTTGGACCTTAATGGATTCTTTTAAATTTGGTATGTGGGTACATACCCTCAAGGCATCTTATGTGGCCATGTTAATGATGTTTTTCCTAAGTTTTACGTTTTTACTTTCTTCACAAATAATGAATGTTTCCTTTACTAAAGATGCAAAAGGCATGCCTCCAATCGTATTCGATCAACTGTATCTAGTTTCTTCAATATTGGCATATGCATTCCTTGTGACAAGAACTGGATTGGTATTGCGTTTCAGAAAGATCTGCCTGTAGGTGGTGCCACTAGGGTTCTTACCGTTCTTTTGTGCCGCAAGCAATAACTTTGAAACGCTTTGAAATGTTGCTCGAAATTTGGTTTCGGGGTAATAACTTCAGAACTGCTCATCAAATTCTTCCCAAATTAGGCATGCATATATACATTGTACCTTGCCATGAGACGTTGCTTGGGATTGCATTATTCACTTCTGCTCAGAAAGTGACGCCACCTGATGACAAAATCTGAAATTTGTTTTTGGCCAATAACTTGAGAACTGCATGCTCATCGGATTCTTCTCAAATTTAGCATGCATGTAACATGCCAGGAGATATTGCATGGGATTGCCTTTCACTCACTTCACTTACAGGTGCCGCCAAAATTTCAAATTTGTCTCCGGGTTATACCATGACCTAAGATGTCGCTTGAGATTGCATTTCGCCCACTTGCGCCTATACATCTAGGTGGCGCCACCAGGTGTTAAAAACAAAATTTGTTTTCAGCCATTAACTTGAGAACTGCTCATCGGAATCTCCTCAAATTTAGCATCCATGTATCATGCCAGGAGATGTTGCGTGGGATTGCCTTTCGCTCACTTTTACTTACAGGTGGAGCCACCTGGTGACGAAATACCAGATTTGTTTCCGGGTAAAAACTTGAGAACTGCTTGTCAGATTCTTCTTAAATCTGGTATGAATATATCATGACATATGATGTCGCTTGGGATTGCGTTTCACCCACTTGTGCTTACAGGTATCACCACCTCGTGTCAAATCTAAATTTGATTTCGCATATCAGATTTTTCTCCAATTTGGTATCCAGATACCATGCCATGATATGTCCCTTGGGATTGTATTTCACGTGCTTCTGCATACTGGTGGCGACACCTGGTGAAAAAAGCTGAAATTGTTTCTGGCAATAATTTGACAACTGTTCATCGGATTCTTCTCAAATTTGGTATTCATATGCCATAAGATGTCACTTGGGATTGTGTTTCGCACACTTGTGCATACAAATCTGAATTTGGTTTCCGGGCAATAGCCCCTTTTCAGATTATTCCCAAAGTTCGTATGCTGATACACCATATGTCATGAGATGAACCTTGGGATTGCATTTCGCCCACTTGCACCTACAGGTGGCGACACCTGGTGGCAAATTTAAAATTTGGTTTCCAGACAATAGGTTGCGGATGCACTCAGCTTCTCGTCAAATTTGGTTTGCAGATAATATGCCTTGAGATGTCACTTAGGGTCGCTTCTGGGTTACATAATTTCCATGCTTCACTGCCCGGAAACTATATTACAGAGGCAAAAAAAAACGTTCATTCAACCGTTCTGAGTTGATTTTAAAACATGGGAAGGTAGAAAAACCCTTCAGCATCCAACGCCTATGGAGTAGCAGTTGCCTCCATCATGTGTATCCCCCGAGACCAACAATGCTAACAAATATTGCTCCCATTTCGGCGGGGGACTTAGCATCCTCTGGCTGCTTGTTAGAATTTGAATCAATTTTCGGGATACGTCCAGGAACTGCGAATTGAAATATATTCTGCAAGTCTAGAACAAAATCCCATATTTTGCTCTGAAAGTATATCAGAATTGGAAATTTTCCCTGTATTCAGGAATAAAATCGCTCACTGGAAACCAGAGGATATAAACATAAACGCTTGATAGGATAAATGTTTCAGAAAGTTTTCGGACAAACACGCGGTATCGTTTATAGTAAAATGTATGTAACCATTGTCTAAAGCGTGATTGCTCTCTGAATTAGGCGGTAAGTACTTCCCTTATTTGGCACAGATTACCATTATTGCTCCATGTACCAACCCAAAGCTGTTTCCTTATTTGAAAATATGAGATAAATGCCCCCTACCATGTTTGTGGTCCCTCAGTGTCAAAACGGTAATCTGTGCCAGGCACAAGTGATGTTATCGTGATAGTAGTGTCATAGTACTTGCTGACAGTGTATAGTTTAGGGTGGCACATATGGTGTACATACGTATCAGAGGTAGATTTCCTTCCAGGTCCACTCGGCTGTTTCCGCCTTGACGGAACCTAGCGATGATGAAGGGAGCGGAAATTTACGACAGAACGAGAAGCAATTGGCGCTTTCACAGCATGCAGCTTGACGTTTGCCACGTACACAATCTCGAAAGATGACGTTAATCACAGGAATAATCGTTAACTTTTCTTTGAAATCTTTCTGTTTAGTAAACACAAATAAAACCTCGTTGATGGACGTTCGCAATTGGTTTCTGGATGTGATTGTCGTTCTCGGATACAATTCAGTAGAAAATTCCATTTTTTTAATAAATTATTGCCTTATATCTCCATAGAGTGTTCTCCTTCGCATCCAGGGGACGCAATATGGAGATGAATCCAAAAGGAAAAGAAAATGACTGATTTAGTGTCCCCTCCTGAAGAGTTCATTTCTCTGGCAGAAGGGTACTATTAAAGAATGCCATCCCCCTGCAGAGAAAATTCCCTTGTTCCCAGGTACTATTTCCTCGTATTGAAACTGGGCTCCACCAATCAAAATGCAAAATTCTAACATGAAGTATACTAAATAAAAAAATATGACATTTCCAACCAAAACAAATCCAATGTTTTCAACATGTCATATCTGCTGTTACGTGAAATCGAAATTTAACTTTGGATGAAGTAAGGGTAGCATTGTTAAGACGACTTTTTTAAATTTAAAAATATATCCGCTTGGTCGAATTAAACGTCATTGGATTTTCGAGTTCGAATCTCATTTTTGTGAGGGGGTTGTATGATTTCACTTGTAGCTGAATATGAATGTAACGAAATCTTAAATATATTGACAAATTTGTTGATGAATTCGTTCCAAACAATACTGCAATGTCTCCAGTTCACCAGATTCTCTTGCACCAAGCTATATCCAGCAGTCAGAGAGACAAATATAGCTTAAATCATACAACGACTACAGATATAGTGAAAGGACGGAGTCATCTTCAGGAATGGAACAAACTTAGTTACGATATAAGAAACAAACCATCCACTTCTGCCTTCCACCACTCATTAACTAAGAAAACTCGTATATCTAAATACAGTTTGATTGGTTCAAAGAAACTTAACATTGTACTAACCCAGCTAAGACATCAATGCAGCCAATTAAACGCAGATTTAATGAGAAGGAATTTGTCTATTACATCTAGCTGTAGATGTGGAGAACCAAGAGAGGATGCTTTTCTCTATTTCTTTATTTGTCCCTTATATACCTATCTAAGGAATGAATTACAAAATGACTTGCCTCCAAACTATAACCTCCAAGATATATTGTCGGGAAATGAGTCAATCACAAACGAAATGAATAATAATATGAGCAAGTCAGTTTTAACATTTATTAAGAACACCTCAAGATTCAATTTGTGGTACGATTACGACGTAGTTACCTCAGCTGAAGGATTAGTATGTACTAGCACGCTACAGCCAAGTTGCCACCATATACTCAATAATCTGTTATAGTCTGTTTCTCTCCTGTAAGTTGCTAAAAATACAAATCTGAAACACATTTGTGACATGTAAATATTCACACAGGTTCAGCCAGAACGTCATTATTTTTGTCGTTGTAAACACATGTTATGTATCCATATTTGTAGGGAGAGGGGTGAATAAGTTGATTAGAACTTGACCCCAATCCCATGTACTACAGTTTGTACAATAAATAAGTTTAAACAAACAAACAGGACGGAGTAGTTGCAGTGACGTACGAAATATTCCCTTATGTGTTGTGTTAGTAGAGTCGTTTTTTTTAATTCTGCACAAAAGCTGTTTTTCGTACCGAAAGTAGCCAAGTTTCATATTGTTAACGCTCAATCAAAAGTGATATAAAACAGCGCCGACTGACGTTTGAAATAAGACTTCCGTCTGTTTTGGGCTTTTTCGGATATAATTCATGGACATTTAATATATCGAAAATATGACACCTTAAACCAAAATAATATTTCGATGAAAATATCACAGCAGTTATGGTGACCTTGAAAACATTATATATTCAGTTTGGTTCAAGCCGTCATATATTAGATATAAAAAGTATACGAAGAAGCCAAAAACAGACAAAGGTCCAATTTCAAACGTCGGTCGATGCTGTTTTACGTCAGTTTTGACTCTGAGCGTTAAGGATGTCCGCTGGTGGTAAATCAAAGTAATTAACTTTTTGAATAATGTGTTGTTGCATTCATAATTGTGTAATATGAGGAAAAACAAAGAAAAAAATATAGGTTGGTGTGCATTTTTTAGCTGTAGGCAACCTTAAGTGGACTGACCCATGCTCAGTTTGATAACCCAGAAAGCATAGGGAATAGCACTAGTTTTGAAGCATATTCATGAAAAATTCATATAAATAGTATTTAACTTTTTCTTGTATTCTAACTGTTTGCAGATAATCACAATGTCTATCAAAATTTAGCAAATTGGATGGATGTTGGTGTGCAAAATTCTCCGCTAGAAGGCTTTTAAAGGAAATCCCCATCTCTTAACATAGGGAAGGGAGATAACCCAATAGAAAAACAGGCAAAATGGCTGCCAAAGTCAAAAACCACCAGCGGACATCCTTAAGTCCTTTTTCTGTACGAAACATAGATTTTTGTGCAGAATTGATTACAGCGCAAAACCTATGATAACTTTCCGTATGAACATTAACTGTAAAGATCTTGACAGAAGTTGACTGTGGAAATTTCAAATTCCCGCCATTGACAGCTCACCGGTGTTACCGAATGTCATTCAATTTGTGAACTTCTCACCCCTTGTTGATCATGTCTACATCCACCATGCTTTCCCCAAAGCGGCCCAAACCAACATGAGGAAGTACAGTTTGAAGCATCATCTGCAATTTGAAATATCAGATGTATCAGGAAACACCAAAAAAATCACAGCTCATAAAATCCACAAAGATCTACTCTCAAATTTCTAAACAATGGAATTCGAGGGCTGCGAACCGGAGTAACTAACTGCGATCTGATGCCCTATGACAAATTTGCGATGGACCTATCCAAAAATATCTGTACATCCATGACCTAACCGTGTGCCAAGTTACATTCTTTAATCATCAAGCACACAATAGTTTCACCTATCTGCTGTACTATTAGGTGAACCCATCAATAGTCAAAGTCATGGTTGTCTGCGCCTGTCTTAGAGTTATCTGCTCTTCGCAGCCGTTACCTCGGTGGCAGTTGAGCGTTCAAATGGGGACGGTTAAAACTTTGTATAATCGGATAGCTGTCCTTCGCCAGACGCTGTTTGTCCACCGTGAGACGGAGACTATCGTGTGGACGGCTGTGTTGCTGTTCAAAGGCATTAGAATATTAGCAGGTATGGAATTCACTGCACTAATTACGATGTGTACCGTTCTTCTGTGCTGTTCTGTTCTGAAATGCTAATTCAGTGCAGACAGTAGCACATCGTGTTAATACAATATCGTCCATTTTGACAAAACGTTCACACACGCATTTTCCGGACTGTATGTAGGTCAATTCTATACTTTAGAAATCGATGGCCTATATATAACTATTATAACAAAGCCTACTATAAACAGGACTGTTTTACTTCTTGTAAACTAAATATGGGCTTCGACAAATATTGAAACGCTTGAACATTGCTACACATTGAGTGCTGGCAAAGATACGACGGGCGGTGCGCTCAACCGCGCCTAAGATTAAGAATATTGATGCTGTTACGCCCTGTGTTGGCCTAAAAGAAAATAATGTCCGGTAGGAGTAAATGTCCGGGTCCTATCATTTAACCCAGGTAAAGATATTTATTGCTGATTTACAACTCATTTAAGACATATTTTCATGAAGACAAACAAATGAAGGGACATTGTTTCATGGGATATTCGTTCCTTCCACACCGATCAAGGCCATCGAACGCACTTCAAATCAGTTTTATGACAATTTTTGTTACAAATGGGTATCCATGATTAATTAGTATCTCTGTGTGGTGGAATAAAAGTAGGAGGGGATATCACCCTGGTGTTTGTGGGCATCATTAATGTCATTTCGGGGTCACTCTTAGGGTTAACCCAGAAACTCTGGCTGTGATAGGTAAATTTAGGGTAAGGGGGCGTGGCATTCCTATCACAGCCGAGATCGCACCTAGGTTAAATTTTAGCGATAAAAATTTGACTGGCGAAGAGCAACTTTTCGCTGACGAAAATAACGAAACGGGGGGGAAAAAATATGCCAATTTGATACAGTTTGACCGACCTGAGCTTCTTTCACCATGTACCATCTCTAATGACTGTTTGGGACTCTAAAAAATTAGTGACGACGAAGAAAACACAATAAACGCTCGATTTCGATGTTTACCGCCATTAGCTCAACGAGACTTGACCGCGCGTGCGCACTAGTATCGTGACCTTTCTGATCTGACTATGGTGAAATGGACGAGTCACGTGGTCAGAAAGGTCAATCGCGTTGGAAATCTCGTTTCTCAACGAGACTGAAAATGGCGGCAACTTGACGAGTTAGATGACAAAATTAGAGTTTGGAAGAAGATTTCGTCTAACGGAATGAGTCATTAGTTGATTATCAAAGTTCTGGAGATGCCAAATCATATTATTTATTCGATAAAATGCTTTTCGTGCCTTTGTCTCAATTCCCCACGCCGTGTGCAGTTGAAGATCTCGAGCGACTGACGTCTTATTTATTTTTTTCCTTTTCGGTCTGTATATGTGATTCGGGCTAAAGGGTCAGCAACAACAATAATAAAAAAAAAAAAATAGACCCCTTAGCCGATGTTTTCGGGCTATCTTAGGGTCAAATCAGGTAAAATGTAAGTAAATCTCACTTCTAAGTTGATATCCATTGTACTGTTTTTTTATGAATGAATATACATGCTAAATTAGTGCTATGTAGTTTACGGTGTAGGTAGGCATGGATAGCACGTTTACTGTTGAAGTTACGATTGTTTTAAGGTCACCTCTGTGGTCAAATAACGTCAAGTATGAGCGAAAACTTCATTTTAATTAATACTCGATGTGCTGTTTATTGAATTACTCATGTGCGATATGATTCAAGGTGGGTTATTCTGGAGATTAAGTAAATCAAAAGAGAGCAAAAATCGTTTATCTATAGACACGGCCGACCATGGGTCCAAAAACACTTTAAACAATTTTAGTGGCATATTTTATTTATATTTTCATCTTTTTAGCAAATGGATGTCATATCTATGTTAATTAGTTCTTTGTGGGATATAGTTTCCGGGGTTGGAGAATAGCATGTTGAAAGTGACCCATTACGATCAGCTTGGGTCATTTTGGGGGTCATGAGTTGGTAAATTAAGGTCCAGATGGGTAACAAATAAAACATAACCAATCCTTATTTCTGGACCCAAATGAAACTAATATGCAGCAGATTTACCGGTACTCGTTACTCGTTCGTAACAAACGATGTTATCAGCATTGGGTAAACAACACTCTACCATCTTTTCACATCGTACACTACCATAAAAGACCTAAAATGGTAAAAATTCCCATTTTGAAATCGTATCTCCCGTCATCTGTAGGCGAACAGTCGTTATTCGCGTTGTATTGACCACGATGTCGAACCGTATCACAAATAAAACTGAATAGTCCTCCTGAATACACACTTTAACAAACAAAACCATCAACAGTTGATAAAAAAAAACACATGACCTATTTTTATTTGATCCACCCCTACATTCAACCTCAGCACAAGGAATATAACACTCGGTTGGGTCGACCTATACATTGTTAGGCGACATAATAATATGTTGTTTGTTGCATACACCGGTTTGTCTAGACCAGCGGCGTGCCGTTATTGGAGAGCCGGATGTGCTGTGTCATTTGTCTGCTCGCGGTTATTTCTCAGAAATAAGTATATAAATGTCCAGAGACATATCAATCGTGCTAGCAAGGCTGGTCGGTGTAACGGGACATGGATAAATGTGCCTGGCGTGATTTATCTGTAGCTATCATATCCGAGTTCAATTGAGCGTAGTATGAATATTATTAGGGTTCCAAGCCGTTGGCTGGAAGCCTCCTTAATATTGGTATTATTATCATTTTACTTTCCGCCAGATTTTGTGACCAACGTACGGCCCACGCATCTAGTCCTATGAAGTTGAAGCTCCACAGGGTTAATTAAGGTCAATGAAATGTAATGCTTCTCCCCTAAATTAAAACGATTGGTCAAAGCCCCGTCGGCCATATTGAATTTATGTCACAACCTACAAAGATCTACACATCCGGAACCGTGGAACCGATAAACGTGAAACTTGTCATACTTGATCGAAGAATCGAGGTCTCTTAAACTGGACTATATGGAGTTGCTCCGTAAATAAATATGGCTGTCATCTATCAATCAAAATAGTCGGATTTTCAAGTAACGGATTTTGACAGCAAAAGTGGTTATATATATATGTGTGTTATTGGACTACGCGAGGCCAAAAATGATTAATTTGAGGTGGAAATTACTGACGTTGCCATGGCAATACAAGAATAGAAATAGTTGAATCATAATACGAAACAAGGGTTTGTTCTTGAGATTGATTCTTTGTGAGCCTGAAAAGATCTTTACATGGCCAGTATGGCATACAATCCGTTTATGTTTATCTGTCACCTAACCCACAACTGAGTGTAGAATGCGTTTTTTCTTTATGATTTTGGATGTATTAAAGTGTCAAACTTTGGAACATCAAAGATAAAATAACGTGTGAAATACAAATATATATTTGAGGGTATAGTGTACAAGTTCTTGACACCGTACATCAGCAACTGCTTGTTAAATCCCTTCGACTATAGTCAGGCATTGTAAATTCATACCACGTATGAATCTGGTAAAGGATCAGAAGCCTATTAAAAATGACCGATCTTGACCTATTTTATCAAGGTCAAATGCTAGTATTTGCTATATTTTGTTAAGGATTAAAACTAGGGCCTCCAAATTCATATTAAATATGCAACTGGTGATTGACTAGAATCATATCCCAGTTGACTGACCTTGACCTATATTTTCAATATCACACGCTTTTTATTATGATATAACATGAAGAAATATTGTTAGACTCTCCAAATTAAAACTATGTATACATCTGGCGATTGTCCAGAGGTGTGCTGAAGATTACTGACCTTGATCCATTTTATTCCAGTCAGATTTTATTTTGTTCAATATTTCATGAATGATTATATGGTCGAAACTTCATGTAGGAACTATTGTATGGGTCTTTGTGTCGTTGAAAAGGCGAAGGTCTAGACGCATTGTTGTCCCCAGACTTCGCTATTGTATCCCAGACTTGGCTATTGTATGCATTGTCTCGTGAATCTTACATAAGGTATGAGCCCATTATATCCACATTGTCCTAATTTATACCACATATGACTGGACCTGTATTCTATTGAATATCACTGACCTTGAGCTAATTTCTATAGATCAAATTCTATATGTTAAGTTTAAGATCTCCGAATTCATGTTCCGTGTACTATAAAGTTAGAATAGACCAGAAAATTGTTGAAGACAACTGATCTTGATATATTGGAGAAATCACACCATTAGTATCAAGGCCAATAAGTCAAAGGTCAAGGTCACACCACAAAACTTAATTTAACAGAGTGTCTCGAATACATCTTAAAGTTCTGATTCACCAAACATCTTGTAACTTTACTGGAGTGTTATTCATTGACCTATTCATTTTTAGGTCGAAGGTCAAGGTTGTTACCAAATCTTAGAACATTATTTCCGCTCGCGGTTATTTTTATATATAAATCTTGCATCGGACCCAACAAACGCAATCATGTAAATTGGATATTAATAATAGATCTCTAATTTCTTATTTCAGGACAATGGCTGAAAATTTACCAAGGACGATAGAAGATGAATTGATGTGCCACATTTGCACAGAAATTTACAAAGATCCGGTTCAGTTGCCGTGTCAACACAGCTTCTGTAGAGAATGCCTCAGAGCTTATGTCAATTTCGATTCAGCAAACGACAGCAACACTAAACATGACGACAAATGGGTTGGGGAGAAAGTTGAAACTGATGCTGGAATAAATATTGCTACATCAGAAGGTAGAGCTGTATGTTGTCCAATTTGCAGAACACCTGTAGATCTTGACAGCGAGGGTGTGTCCAAGCTGCCTATTCACTTCACTATCGCTAATATAGTGGAAAAATACACAACTGGGCTTCAGGAAGAAGCTGATGCTGTACCTAAATGTTCCATGTGCGAAGGGGATCGACCAAATACTGCTGTCAAAGGCTGTGTGAAATGTGGATGTCTCTATTGTCAAGACTGTCTGAGTGCTTATCATCCCATGCGTGGACCGTTATCAAAGCACAGTTTGGTAGAGCCCGAAAACTATGTTTCAACTTGGATGTGTGAAGAGCACGAAGAGCCTCTGAAAATGTATTGTACTGACTGCCAGAAACTCCTCTGTCTTGTCTGTAGCATGGAAGAGCACAGTCGCCATACTTTGCAGAATTCAAAGTCTGCCTACAAAGCTGAAAAGGTTTGAGATCTCGCAAACATGCACTCGCCAAATAATCACACAAAAAGTGATAAAACTTTACGTCTGGCAATTTTATTGTAATGTAGTTATAGATGATTGCTTGGCGCTATGAATTTTGATAAAAGATATCTTGTGAAACTATGAAACAGCGGGAAATATAATACTGGGAAGGATGCGCCCTGAATGTCATAAAACAGAACCATACCCATGAAAACTGTTATTGATTCACTGATCGATTTTTTAACAATTATGAATAATATCTTAACTATACTTCCTAAATTCGTTCAACATTTCAATTGACATGACATTTCTTTCACCATGAGAACCACATGGGGTCTGAATATTTCCACGGACACGCACGACGAGCATCACGATATAGTATGTCTTTTGACCAAGATTGTCTCGCAATCCATTTTTTTCATGAACGTTTGCAAAATGAACAGAAGGAGTCCAATTATAAGATATATGATGCTCTTGATTTTGCAGGATAAGTTGGCGGCAAAGACCAGTCAGTTGGAGAAGGTATACGATGATATCAAGTTATACACTGTGGAGCTATCGAAAACAGAAGAAGACATCAGAGTAAGTAACAAGATATGAGGATATCTGTTACAAGTCCGTGTACCTGTACTATATGGTGAGGTGAACCTTGTATTCCGATGCTGTTATGTATTGTGCCTGTGTTAAACAAATGCAACCATGCAGATAACACATTCAGTAGAAAGCCGTCGTCTAAAATGTGTTTCCCTGTGCTTTACGTACATACAAGATGGAGCATATAAAGTTAATGGAGAAAGTAACTATAGGATTCAGGTCCGACATTCTTGCTGAGCATGGTCCAAATTGTGTTCCCTGTGTTATGAGCATAAGACATACTACATTGGCAGATTGAATTATATATGTGCATATGTTGTGAATATAGCTGAATACAAGTATATCATCCAACATCCATTGGCTGACTATCGTCCGTAAAGAATTTACTCATGCAAATACTTACCCTCAAAAGCATAATAAGTATTCTATTACGGGTGTTGGACTAAGTTTACCCCCATCATGATCCCTGATTAAACGGTGACATAATATTACCGTAAAATGTATAGGAATTTGTGATACAGATTTGAGCATACAAATCTGCGCATTACCGTAATTCCCCTAATAATCAGTTTTAAATTGCTATTCATCATTTTATGGAGGCAGAAAGATTTTGTCAGCCGTCTTTGAATAGATAAACGTACAGTATACAAGCGCAATATCATATGGCCATATGGTCATATTTTGCTCAACTTCAAATCAATTTAAAAAAAAATTGACATCATTTTTCCTGAAAGATAAAAACATCTACGTATCCATTCATTATTATACTTCCCTAATTCATTACACATCATAGATTAGTGTTAATTGTTCATAAAAGACAGATGTTGTAAGTTGTAGTACTATGCGATGTGACAATGCTTAGAAAAATCTTCTCGTAAAAAAATAGGTCGTTTTTTATAATTTTATACCACGACCAGCTAATGACTGTCGGATCTGACGCGCGTGTTTATACAAATATTGCTCGAACTTACAGGCACATGTAACATCACAGAAAGAGGTTCTCACCAAACGATATGCAGCTCCAATGACACAGTCATTCCTTTCACATTTAATTCATTTTCTTAATTGTTATTTTTATGTTCTGTTATGCATTCTTCCAAGAGGGTACGCTTTTCGCACTGGGAAGTTCATTGATATACTGGCTGTGATATTGAGATTCTCTATATCCATGCATAACTGATGTCCTTTCAGGAATGCTTCGATAAAGATTTCCAGAGAATTGACATGAAATACCAAACAATTTTAATCGCACTGGAGGGCTGGAAATCAAATGCCACTGACGCTATTGAGACGAAAAAGGATTCTCTGTTGGAAAAGACGAAGAAGGAAATGTCAAAACTTCAGTTATGGTCAACAGATGTCGCCAACGGTCTCACAGATTCAAGGAAATGTCTCGAAATTGAAGATGCTGTATCATTCCTGGTACTGCAAGTAAGAATAATGTTTCTTAGTTACTTTATGAACCTTGTGGCGATGTTGTCTGATTGAACGGCTTTACCTAAAGATGAAATGCAATTTTCGGCTTTAATGGTCAAAGATTAATTGGTACGACGAAGAAAAATATAAGACTGGAAAGTCAGTGAACCGTTACATATTTCGAAAACAGGCATCGCATATGTTTCTTGATTTTAAATTTTTCAGAAAAATTTATAACGTCGTCTGAGCTAGGTATCAGTACGCATGACTTGTGGTGTATGATGGTGTATGTCCTGTATGATCTCCGAACGCACTATTTCGCGTTATGCTCAGCCAGTGAAACGCTTTAGACGACCGGGAAGACGTCGTATTGCTTGACGTCAGGCAAGCAGTTACAAAATTGATATTTTCTGCCCACAACATCCAAAATAGTTCGTAAATTGAGAAGTTCACGCGAGAAACGATCTGTCCAAATTGTTACCTAGAAGTAATTGAGCATGAAGCACATCTTCTAAACAGCGATATTCCAAACTGCGTGAAAAAAAAATAAATATACGGGATTAACTTTTCCCACTTTTACATAACTTGGCAAAAATAAGATAATGAGAAGCTAATGATAAGCTAACTAATGAGAATTCTTTATTGTTCTCATCATATCGCCGCATCAGTAGGAAAGTTTTGTCACGATATTCTACTGCAAAGAGATAAAATTACGGTAATACCGCCAGCGCATGCGCACCTACCATGAAAACCACCATTTGAATTGAGTGTGACATTAAGCCAAATCCACCCCCATATACATGACGTATTTTTCACTCGGCGGTGCAATTGTGTACAAAAAAAATAGAACTGGGGAAGACCGAGATTTGTTCGATGCGCCATGTTCGATCGAATGATCCATTCGGATAAAACAAACAGTGGAATGACTGTAAAGAGAGATTGTCTCGGTTGAACGCTACACCTCCGTTGCTTGAATGTATAAACTGTGTCATGTGAATTTAGAAAAAAACATACTTCATTCATTTTATCTCTTGTTCCAGACTACAACGGAAACCATCAAAAGGTAAAGGCTGTTTGTTTTGTCTTTGGTGAAATGAAATTGATAGCTTTATTCTAAGCCTGTGTGGATTTTGGTGCTAATGTAGCTTATGAATAACTGATTTTCATTATAACCGCTGAAATTCTTTCTGGCCGAGACCCAGCTACTCTGCGAGATCTGATGCTCATATTAAATTGTTGTTCAAGATGTGCTATGAGCTTTTGGGGTAATCGGGGGACCTTGGATAACTAACTTCACACCCTAATCTCTGATATCAATGGACATAAATAATATTGCATACGTATGCCACACAAATTTTATTTTTTGTTTCACGTTCGGATTTTATTTTTTTTAATGTTGGATGTGATAATAAAAATAAAAATAAAACTCAACATTTGAAGTTCAGCCCTTCTTTCTGCAGGTAGATGAGTTTCCGCTCATCTGGCCCTGTCCATAATGTCAAAATACTATTGCCTATAATCTTGAAAAAAATTAAATCCACCCGTGAAACAAAAAATAGAATTGGTCTGGCCTTATGCTTATATTTCACAAATAGTTTTCAGCTGCATTATTCTGATTGCTTGATGAATTTTTTGCATTGGAATTATGTCTTGTCCAAAAAAAAAATGGAATAATAGTTCACAACGACAATGTCACAGGCAGCCAGACAATGATCGAATGACCCAAATATGATTTATGAATGAAGCTCAGGGAACCGCTGCATTGAATTTGACAAATTATCAGGTGGGCGTTGACAAGAGCGTTGCTGTCGTGATTGGGGAGAAATTCCTCAACATTCGAAACATTATTCTTTATTAGTCTCACTTTAAATCTCGTATATCATTCTACCAAATACTAAAATTTCCTCCTACCACGACAGACACAGAAGGCAGAAATCGTGCGCCAAACAGTGCTCAATAACTAAAGAATAGTGGTACCCCTGCTATTGGGAGGCCATCGTTACATATATATTCCACTGCAGTTCAATGGCAAAAGTGGCATTCAACTGCAGCGAGATATCACTGCCACGAGTAGGTAAATCCTTGGCTGCTGATGTAATAATAGAAAAACACATCTCAGACAAAATCGACTATAGAATTATCTTCTGGTTGCTCTTTGTTTTATGATAGTATTGGTATGCATATCAGAGGAGCCGAAGAGACGCTTGAGTTGGTCAAATCACAGCACGACGCTATAAGGACTGATCAATACAAACGGCCAATTTCAGAGACGGAGCTCTCCTTGTTGCAGAAAATGAAAGACGGGTCAACAGTTTTCAAGATTGGTGAACACAATATATTGTGTGAGTATGATCAGGAAGTAGCTTTGAATTGTGAAGACTTCATAATGTTACTGATCTATGGGTACGTCGAAATGGGGGACCTTCCTTCTCTCTGTTCCTCGCACATTGTCGCCGAGGTGATGGCGATGCTCTACGTTAGCTAATTCAGTAGACGTTGTCGCTGAAAATTAGGCTACCCCCGAACGCGTATTTACCAATCACAGTTGTTGTTTTTTTTAGCCCTTTGGCAGGCTTAACACGTGAGTACTTTAATTCAGTTGTGGTTTGCCGATCAGATATACAAATGGCGCTGCCGTATTAGAGTGAGTTGCTGATGGTCAGTTAACTTGACCATTGACGCGGATATTCTCGCGGATATTCTCTAATATTCTCCGATCAGATATACAAATGGCGCTGCCGTATTAGAGTGAGTTGCTGATGGTCAGTTAACTTGACCATGGACGCGGATATTCTCTAATGGACGACGGCTGGATTATGAATGACGGACTAGACGCTTGTAATGTAATCAATCTGACCTCAATCTTTGTACCCGACACATCGATTTTGACTAATCCATACTCTCCTCAAAATGTGATCTTCGGTGGTTTTCTGATTGTTTTGTATCCACAGTGGTAGCTTGGTTTTCGTCAGTGTCGGGTATTTCTGAAGTTTCATCACAATCAACATCCCTGAACCAGAGTAATACTGCAGTGTTGTTGTTTTTTCAATAATCCCCTATTTGTGAGTTCCACTGTGATATTGACCTTTGATTTATTTGACAATTTATAATTTCAGTACCTGGTATATCGTCTCTCACTGATGAATCCACTCAAGCAAAAAATGAATTTCGATAATTTTTTGGGCCACAGTGACCTTCACCTTTGACCTACTTACCTCAATTTTAGGAATCGACATCTGGCTGATCCCATAATTTTTCTAATCAAATTTGAGAAAAATCTGTCTATTTTTGGAAATTTAGAGAACTAAATATCAAAGTTGTGCAAGGATAATGGAGAGAATGGGGAGAAGGCGAATGTACATTTCATAGTTACAAGCGTCAGATCCGTCATTCATAATTCAGCCGTCGTCCATTAGAGAATATCCGCGTCCATAATCCAAAGACCTATTCCATATTCCATATAACATTATTAGCACCAAATTCAAAAAACAATCATAGTATACATAAACATAGGCTTGTTTCCTGCAAGAGAGAAGCGGTCAACAGTTTTCAATGATGCCGGCAGGAAAATATCAAATTCGTATCGCTGATCAGTATTCTTAATCCATAATATTCGTTGTAAAGTCGTCATGCAAAGAATGATGTATCTCAGTCACGCTTTGATTATGACTGTTCATATGAGTACCATGAGGATCTTGAAGTACATGGGTTCATACGGCCCCTAGCCCCGGGTTAAGCGAAATTAGACGCAAGCTACGAAATGTAACGCCATAGATCTTGCACGCTACGCTCGTATTTTGCTATCAGCATACGATATGAACACATGATCAGCGGTGATATAAATTTTACCCACAACCGATTGTGTATAAACCGTTTGAATATTAGGGACACCTGCATATATACGTCCCCAGCTGTAGCTGACGTAGTCCTTTGTTCAAGAAATCCGTTACTGAGTGATCGAAAAAACACAGACTACCACTTAGATGAGCCTATACAGGAGTTGTTACATGCAGGTGTCCCTAATATTCAAGCGATTTATACACACAATCGGTTGTGGGTGAAGTTTATATCACCGCTGATCATGTGTTCATTTGAAGTCAGTTGAGTAATATAGCGTTCTAGTCACGCATGTTTACCAGTATGCTCCTCATATGAAATGTTTTGTTTGTCAAGTCATATATCAGCGAAACGGGTAACAATATGTTTGGCCTACATTCGCGTAGTGCTTTTATTGTTCTCCACCACGAGGTGGTGGGAGAACTTGGAAAAGTTAGCCGTCCGTCCTTTCATCCGTCCTTCTGTCCCTCCGTCCGTCCGTCTGCCCGCCCCACATCTTGTGAACGCGATATCTCGAGAACAATTCGACCAATCGACTTCAAACTTGAGAAGGTGCTTCACATCAGTTAGACAGCCATTGGTATTGATTTTCACTGAGTTACGCAATCCAAGATGGCTGCCATTGACCATATTGGATTCCGTCCGTCCCGCATCTTGTGAACGCGATATCTTGAGAACAATTTGACCAATCGACTTCAAACTCGAGAAGGTGCTTCACATCAGTCAGATAGCCATTGGTATTGATTTTCACTGAGGTACGCAATCCAAGATGTTGCCATTGACTATCATGGATTCCGTCCGTTGCGCATCTTGTGAACACGTTATCTTGAGAACAACTCTACCAATCGACTTCAAACTCGAGAAGTTGCTTAACATCAGTTAGATGGTCATTGGTATTGATTTTCACTGAGGTACGTAATCCAAGATGGCTGCCATTGACCATCTTTTCAAAATGGCTGCCATTGATTATCTTGGATTCCGTCTGTCCTGCATCTTGTGAACGCTGTATCGTGAGAACAATTCGTCCGATTGATTTCAAACTTGAGAAGATGCTTCACATCAATTAGACGGCCATTGGTATTGATTTTCATTGAGGTGGTATGTAATCCAAGATGGCTGCCATTGATCATCTTGGATTCCGTCCGTTCCGCATCTTGTGAACGCGGTATCGTGAGAACAATTCGTCCGATTGATTTCAAACTCGAGAATGTGCTTCACATCAATTAGACGGCCATTGATATTGATTTTCATTGAGGTATTATGTAATCCAAGTTGGCTGCCATTGACCATCTTGGATCCCATCCGTCCTGCATCTTGTGAACGCGGTATCAATTCGTCCGATTGACTTCAAACTTGAGAAGGGGCTTCACATCAGGTAGACGGCCTTTGTTATTGATTTTCATTGAGGCAGTATGTAATCCAAGATGGCCACCATTGACCATCTTGGATTCCCTCCGTCCTACATCTTGTGAACGCGGTATTTTGAGAACAATTGGTCCGATTGACTTCAAACTTGAGAAGGTGCTTCACGGTACATAATCCAATGTGGCTCCCATTGACCATCTTTCCAAGATGGCTGTCATTGACCATCTTGGATTCCGTCCATCCTGCATCTTGCGAATGCGGTATCTTGAGAACAATTCGTCCGATTGACTTCAAACTTGAGAAGGTGTTTCACATCAGTTAGACGGACATTGGTGTTGATTTTCATTGAGGTAGTATGTAATCCAATATGGCTGCCATTGGCCATCTTGGATTTCACTCACCAGATAAACATCGCTTTCCGCATACACACATCCACTATATTTAAAGAGATATTGGAAGCGTATATGCTGTACGCTCTCAATTAGGCTACTTGACTGTGGACCTGCTAGCTACTCAGCTTGTTATAATTTCTTTATACCGTATACAAATACGGTATAAACTGTTTTCGTGCACAGAAAAACTATGAAAATCAAATAGTATATGAACTCCTCCGGTAACATGTAGAAACTGGGATACTAAACCAGCCTTTCCAGACTAGGTTGTTCATTGAAACATATTTTAGCATTTCATAATGCAAGTATACCGTATTTTATATTTCATTCTCTCTCTCTCTCTCTCTCCCTCTCTCTCTCTCTCTCTCTCTCTCTCTCTCTCTCTCTGTGTGTGTAAATTGTATTAATCCATTCTTTGTTCCATACATTGTAGGTCCAGAATTCTCCATGCTGGAAGAGATGTTTGACTGTGTCTCCGTCCGGGATAATGGTAAAAAGTTAGTCAGTCTGTGGCAATGTGATGACGACAACTGTTTTGATGGAGCTCGGGATAGCCTGTCATTCCAGCACGGGAGAGTGTATTGGGAGATAGAGGTCTCCGTCGCAGTAAAAATGAAATTGGGTAGAGGAAAACCAGTCTACGCTTCTGGGGTTACACCACAGAGCAATCTGTTGACAAACTCATCGGTTGGAGACGGTCATTGTTGGGTGTTAAATATAGAACAGCAATTTCCGTACTACTATAGTTGCAGCCATAATTGTAAGACTATCTATGCCGGAAACGTTCATCCTGTGCAGGGTACGAGTGACACTGTCGTCCATGGATTTTACCTGGATTGTATTGCCCGTACGCTGACTATCCTTGATTGTACGTATGACCGTGTTATCCACATCTTTCATAATGTGGACTTGTCTGAGCCGATTACTCCATTTGTAGCTGTCTATAACTACAAATGGGTAGATGTGTCAGCTCGTTTGAGAACCGGACAGAGTATCACCACCCCGCCCACATGTCTGTCCGAAATGTTGCAGAAACTTTAGGCAACACATTTCTAAGCACTGAAATTGGAAATTACCATATCCCATGTGTATTTCATCTAATGTGTCTCGACTTTTACCGAGGGATTCAAGAATCTAATTGGTTATATTTAATAACATCTAGTCAATACTTTTAGCAAGTGCAGCTCGTGTAATATTAGATAAGTCAACATTCCAAAAGGCGCTAGAAAAAGTGATGATGGTATTGCGTGTTAATAGTTGGCATCAGTGGTCATTCTGTCCTACATGGTGTGGTGAATAATGTGTGACTGGATGTTATTCTAGCATATGATCTTTAAGGTCAATTTTGACGTGAAGCCAATTAAACATGGATAATTCATTCTATTTTTCTTATATAACTCCAAAATGGTACCTAATTGCCAGCTAAAACTGTGTGACTGGATAGCTTATCAGACCTGACTTATTTTAAGACCACTTGGAGCATACTCGGTTCAAAGTACGCTCATAAACAGCTTGTATCACAGACGTCCCCACTCTTCTTCGGTGACACAAGCTGTTTATGAGCGTAGGTACAAAGCATCATCGATAAATTCATTATTGCGGCCATTATAGAGGCCGTCAAAAACTGGCATTTTCGTGACTTTCTTTGCCTTTGTGTGATGTAGCAACCACTAAGAGTCGTCAAAACTGCCGTTTTCGTAACTTCCTTGCCATTTGTGGATTTTTTTTTATCTCAAAGCAAGCACTTGTCAAATCCATCTTCTTGTCGTCGTTCTTAGACTTCTTCTGGGCAAATTCAAAACAGCGGCCATGATCGGCCATCTGAAAATTTACTTTTCGCATTCTCTCAGACAACTCTTGCTAAACGAGAGCAGAGAACAATAGATCAGCTGTTTCATCTGCTGAAGGGTAAGATGAACAACCCGCGCAGCTGGGGTATGGTTTCCTATGCAACAACATTTTCTGGTACCAGTTTTTCTTCATAAATTTATTTCTGAAACTTCAGTATCTTTTGTGATTTATTTTGTGAATATCTGAAAATTGACTACCGGGAAGACATACTTTATTACTTATAGCAATTTATCTGTATTTCCTAACATTAATCTTATCGGAGCCTTGCCCCAGTGACGGGTGGGAATTACAACACATATAAGGGAAGTGGGAAGAGGTGCTGACATACTGACTGCGTCATATGACTTCACAGAATAGTCTTC
>JAVTVY010011297.1:0-57232 GCA_036873755.1 Hanleya hanleyi
ATCACTTCTCCCATAAAACATATAGAATAATCAAGTTCATGTACATTCCATAATACATTACACGTGTTCATAGCAGCACGATCCTTGTCAATGATGTTCTTAACAATGCTATCTTTCCATCTCACCTTCACATTTATGATATTTTTGTGTTTTTAACAAGTATCTCAGCCATGTTATGATACAAGTGTTTTTAACGAGTAACTAAGCCATGTTATGATATTTTTAACCATGTTTCCTGTCCTGTATCCTCAGATCAACACAACTGATTACAATGTTTGAATTGAAGATACTCACATGTACTATTTTCTACAAATTATCGCCTCATATTTTATTTTTGCAAAGGAGAGTTAGGAGAGTAAATAGAGCTCACCATGTTACAAGTAAGAGAGGGGAGAGATGGGGAGGGATGGTAGCACAACAACTACTCTGTAGCTTAACAGTTCGCATGAACATATTTCAGATGTTTCATAAATTTTGAATTCGATTTCGAGATTGCAAATACAATACATGTAGCTCAGATCAATGGGCAACAGGTGTGACTAAGAAATAACTGTCAGTATATATATGTATTTGATATCTGCAGATCAGTATGTTATTGTAATAGACATAATCCATATGCACTGTATAGGTACAAGTTCTTAGATCGTGATCAATTATGTTGAATCAGGACTGTCTACATCTCGGACTGAGGTACATGTAGCAGATAATTCACCAGACACAACTCAAAATTCTACCATTGAATTGTGAAGTACCGCTGTCTCTAAATTTCACAAAACATTCCATTTCCTATCAAACATTCCTATCAACCATTTCTATCAATTTCACAAAAACATTCCATTTCCTATCAAACATTCCTATCAACCATTTCTATCAACATTCCATTTCTGATCAACCATTTCTATCAACAATCCATTTCCAGGCCTCAATTTAAGGTGGTAACCTGTTTTCAGGTTGCCTGGAGGTTGCCATATGAAAAATAGTGGTAACCTATTTTCAGGTCCCCATAATTTTGACTAATAATAGACATTAGGTTAGTAATTATGCAATAGGTTCCCACAGGTTACCAGTGTAGATTTCATGGTAACCTGTTGAGAGGTTACCATCAGCACTCCTTAAATTGAGGCCTGATTTCCTATCACCATTTCTATCAACATTCCATTTCCTATGAACCATTTGTATCAACATTCCATTCCCTATCAACCATTTCTTATCAACCGTCCTATCAACCATTTCCTATCAATCATTTCCTATCAATCATTTCCTATCAACCATTTCTAAATTCCAGTCAACCAAGTTCTCTAACATTTTGATAATCTCATTCAAATATTTACAAACCACATTCAAATTCACTTCCAGTAAAAATTCAACTCTGAGATAATTTCATCTAACCTTTTCAAAATGTACTTCAACAAATTATAACACATTTTCATTCATGAAATCATACCAGTTGACATATTTAAGTTGCTGAAATACAGGTTTGCATAAATTAATGCCCTTTCCAAAGTCTGTTTTAAATACAAATTGAATTTGGATAAGGTTGCATGTGCTATAAATCAGAGAATGCCTCTTCAAATCTCAGTTCATCTGAAAGTTTCTTAATCTGTGTTGAAATTTTGAGATGTTGTGGAATGGGATAGCTAGTTCGTAAGCACTAGGATGACTTTATTCTGATTTTAGTACACTCTTAGTCTAACATCTATTTTTGCAAAAAGTAATTATAAGACAAAGGAAAGCATGTTAACATTTATGTACATGTAGGGATTTTCACAGACAGATAATTAGTGTAACTGTAAAAGTCTGGAAATAACTTTTACACTGGTGCCAGACACCTTGGCAGGCATCAATAACTTGGTGCACATTTGGAATGTGGTGCCCGACAAAGATATCGGGCCTCGGCAGCCTTGTTTCATAATCAGTACTAATACTACCAACACAGCAAACAGCTGTGTGATCAGGAATAGTTGCTTATGATTATTAATAGCTAACATGAAATAAATCTGACAGCATGATTAACTTTGTCAAATTTTTGAATGCAAGATGTGTTGGCTAAAAAAAGAAAAAACCAACCTTCAAAATTGCCTTTCAACAACTTTTCAGTACCTCCAAGAATATCCACAGCCTTATCTAGCTAACATTTAGCTATGTAAAATGTATGGGCACCCAAAATGAATATGTACACAAAAAATAATATCTTCAATATTTGCTAAAAGATAGTTCCACGGCACTGTAGCTCATCTGGCTGTAACTGGCAAAAGGAGCTGTAAGAATTTTTTACTAAAGAACTGCAATAGATGAGTTTCTAACTTGTGTTGTCCTTCCTGAACACTAAATGATCCATGCAGTAATTTCCTGAGATTTCATAACAAAGTTTCATGGGAAATTCAAGATACGGCCATATTGGATTTTCAAAATGGACCAAAAAAGGTATCTTGCACAACTGGACCACAAGGTAAACCTGTGTACCCAATTTGATAAAGATCCATGCAGTAATTTTCTGAGAAATCACGATAACAAAATTTCTTGGCAAATTCAAGATGGCCACCTGTTGGCCATATTAGATTTTCGAATCGGACCAGAAAAGGTATCTTGCACAACTAGACCACAAAGGGAACCTGTGTATCAAATTTGAGAAAGATCAAAGCAGTAGTTCCTGAGAAATCGTGATAAAGTTTCAAGGGAAAATCAAAGATGGCTGCCTGATGGCCATATTGGACTTTAGAATCAAATCACAAAAGGTATCTTGGACAACTAACCCCCAAGGGGAACCTATGTACCAAATTTGAGAAAGACCCATGCAGTACTTCCAGAGAAATCACGATAAAGTTTCATAGGGAAATCCAAGATGACCGCCTGATGGCCATATTGGATTTTCAAATCAGAGCAGAAAAGGTATCTTGCACAACTAGACCCAAAGGGGAACCTGTGTACCAAATTTGAGAAAGATCCATGCAGTACTTTCTGAGAAATCACGATAACAATGTTTCATGGGGAAATCCAAGATGGTCGCCTGTTGGCCATATTGGATTTTTGAATCGAAGCAAAAAAGGTATCTTGTACAACTAGATCCCAAGGGGAACCTGTGTACCAAATTTAAGAAAGATCCATGATGTAGTTCCCGCAAAATCGCGATAACAATGTTTCATGGGGAAATCCAAGATGGCCACCTGGTGGCCATATTGGATTTTTGAATCAGACCACAAAAGGTATCTTGCACAACTGGACTCAAAAGGGAACCTGTGTACCAAATTTGAGGAAGATCCATGTAGTAGTTCCTGAGAAATCGCGATAAAGTTTCATGGGGAAATTCAAGATGGCCATCTGGTGGCCATATTGGATATTCAAATTGGAGTAAAGTACACATGTTGTACAATTAGACCCAAAGGGAAACTGGTGTACCAAATTTGAGAAAGATTCATGAAGTAGTTACCGAAAAATAACGATGACAAGATTTCACTGGCAAATTCAAGAAGGCCGCCATGGCAGCCATATTTAAAATCATATCAACACCGCATGAACAAATTCTGGTGTACTCATTGGGGGGAACATGCATGCCAAGTTTCAGCTTAATCGGTCAAGCGGTTTCAGAGAAGAAGATGTTGACGGACGACGCACGACGCATGACACACGACGGACGATAGACAATCAGGCCATGACATTAGCCCAGATGAGCTAAAAAAGAAGAAAAAAAACAACGTCCATCAAATCTTCTGTTTCAAAATCTAAATAAATAAAACTATATGCCTCCCAGTTATAATTAGGAGAATCAACCACCAAGATTGTTGATTTTATAAAATAGAAAATGATAATTTTTCATTGAGAGGCAAAATGCATTGCTGTTGTTTTGTTGAAAAGGTAAATTTCTGAGTCTAACTTGTTGCGCATCATTTTGCAGCTCAAAGCATTCTTATATTTTGTTAATCAATGTCTAGTGTACTAGTTTTATTCTGTTTCTGACGGTAGTTAGCTGTAAAATATCAGATCAACATTGTTTGTCACAACAGTTTAACTGCCTGCCAGAATGATATTCAAAGGGAATTCCCAGTTTTGGGATCTCTGCGCACTTACTGATGACGTCAGCAATATTGTGAACATGGCATTTGGTGACAATGAAAAGCATTAGACTTTAAACAGCCATGCAGGGACAATTGTCATTACAAGTTTGATGAATAAAACTGAATTTTTCAGCTTTGAAATAGCGTGAACATCGCCTGCTCAAAATAATGGGAAAAGTCGCCTTATTAAATTTTCCAGCATAAAATGGCACCGGACAAAACGACCAAGTCCGAGTGAGTAGTGCCTGCCAAAACTACAATCGGTGTCGGACACTGTCCGTGACTGGCGCGTTATTTTCAGGCTTGCTACATACTTATTTTGAGGACTGAACACACCCTTATTGGAAGTAACATTGGGTCAAATGTACATGAGAATACATTGTACATGTACTGGAAATATAAGTTAACATGTAGTGCTGGGGTATTGGATTTGTTTAGAAAAAACTCTTGCATCCTGCAAAACACAATTAAGGGCGACAACTCATGTAGAGAGAAAGAGAAAAAAAAGGAGAGTAAAAACATGCACACCAAACACAGCTGAAACAATTTTAAGCTATCCAAAGAAAAACAACACAGATGTATTTCTATGAAAAAGCAGAAGTTGTTCTACATCATGATTCATGTACATGTGGTAGTGTTAAAAACAGCAGATATAAAGTAATTACCATCAATTACTACACAGGTAGAGAAATTCACAAAGTGTGTGCAAGTAGATTTGTCACATAAGCTTCCTCTAATCCACAATCTGAACAAGGGTCCAGAGAGGGGGTTCCACAACTACAGTAGCACAACTGTAAACTGGCAAGTAAGCATGAGAGAGTTCAGAGAACCAGTGATTTGAATAAATGGTGGCATGTACTGCATGAATGGAAAGATTATGATGACTATAGACAAATTAAAATATGCAAGAACATACACGTACATGTTGTTACTGAAGCTTTCCTTTTCCCCATATTTGAAAATGTGTCATTCAGTATTGGTGGATACAAATCAAGGCTGTACAGTGTATATGAAGCAAGCTGCTACACAGTTCTAACAGGTACACGATGTACATATTATACATGGTTTCATTCGTGTACATGCACATATAATAAAGGTGAAATGAATATGTCACAACAACCCATCCAGACCCTCCTCAGAGTGGGTAGAAAGAATGTCTGTATGTAGTTTACCTGTCAAACAGGGACACAAACAAATTGTATACACTTAAAAAATTAGGACACTGAAGGTAAATTATCAGCAAACAAAATTTACCTGAAATTCCTTAATTACATGTACAGGTAAATGTCAGTCTACAAAGAGAATCAGTGTATACTGTTATTAACCTTACATTGATAATTCCAAATTAATTCATGTACATATCATGCCTATACAGGGCTTGAACAGTAATTTGGTGGTTAGTGTGGCTTTGTGGTTTGATAACTAATTTTCTCAACAGCTGATTGACCGAGCATGCCAGTTCATCACATTAAAACATGTAATTCTTAAAGGTGACGGGCAAAGTTTTTGGTCACCTGTCTCGTATTACAGGTAAATTATTTGGAATATTATATTTCTACCCCTGTACAACAATAATCTAACTGATCCTAACACATCAGACATTTCCTGATTCTTCCGATATTTTTTAGATCAACCAACATTCTCAGATTTACTCTGATGTTAACTTCTTGATTTCATGAAGTTTACAGTCATTAATCATTAGCATTCATGGTGAAAAATTTTTTTATTGTAATGTCCTACAAATCTTCTTGATTTATTTCAAGCCAGGGCTTCATATACAATGTACATGTAATGATCTTTAGTACAATAATAACAGGAGTATAGCAATGTTACTTCTACAGTATGACAAGCATTGCATGTACTAACTACACAACATTTTACAACAATTCTGGAATTTTTGTGTAAAGTTGCACATGTACGGAGATCCATTCATACTTCAATGTTTGTCCAAGTACATGCAGGATGCCCAATGTTCACTTTGGAGAACTGTGGGACCAAAAGCAACCCTAAGGATACTTTAAGGTGTGAAAAAGGGCGAGTGAGCGAGTCAATATGATTAACCATCGCTTTCAACAATGTTTCAGTCATGTCACGATGTTTGAGTGATTTTCTTTTCATACCCAAGACCCCATAGGTGGGGGTCCTATTCCTTTTTTTACACTGGAAACACCACATGTGCCCAAGTTAGTCGCCTCTTATAACAAGCTGTCTGAGGAGCCGAGACCCTTAGTTCATCCATGAACTGGAGTGTACACAATGACTCCACATCCAGGTCAATACCAAGGCAAACGGTCCCTGTAGCTTGTAAACCTACATGTAACTACAAGAACATTACAGATGGAACAGAATTTACCATTCCTCTGTCTCTTGCCACATGCCTTGCTTGTCATAACATTGCACAGTAACATTATAGGAAGATTCTAATAAGCTTAACCCATGAGAATCCCAATTTACTATATTTCCAATCCAGATTTACTATAATATTTATTTCCACGTAATTTGTTCAAACTCTCTGAATTCCTGTAGAAAAGATCCATGTGTAGGTCTATCCATCACTGCTTGGTGCTTTCCGCTCAGAATCATGCTCAGTTCAGGAACCAGATAACGCTGAATAGATCAGTCTACGTACTTTAAATCACAAATTCCTGTTCTCAGGGAGTAATACTGCAAGTCGACAATAGCATTCAAACAAATATGAGATAGTGAGACTGGCATGCAGAATTCATCGTCATTTACATGAGATTACATTGGCTGAGATATAACATCTGTCCATCAATTATTCGTCAACTTAGAAATCTGTCATTTGGTTGAAAGTGCAATCCTTTAGAAGGGAATTGTGATGATACAAGAGAATAGATGACGGGGAAGCCGGGTAACTATGCAGATATGATGACCATGTACTCACCCTCACCGCTGGGGGGCGGTCTCGACATAATGGGTTCTGGCACTGCATTGGAGAATCACCTGAAAAATATGAGGAGAACAGGCATATTATTATGACGGGGGAAATTCAGTGAACCAATCAAAGGTTGTACAGCACTGACTGTACTAGTGATCGTGTTACTGCTATACCCAAGAAAATAACGTACCAGAAATGAGAGAACTGTATACATTATATTTAACATGGCCTGTTCAATGACTTTACATCTACCCTCAAGTTGATCTACAGTATACACATATACACTGGACCTGCATAAAAACCATGATTGTATTGTAGCAGTCTACTTGATCTTCACACACGTCTTCATCAATATACAGTTTAAAATAACTTGATGTACAAGTACATGTAATCTTGAGAGCATGAAATCAATTATTTACTATGAATAATTACTGCCCTTTTTTATTGGAGAAGGCTTTCATCGTAATATAGAATAGATCATAATTCAGATAACCTTTCTCCCTAAAAGTTAATACGAGATGAAACAATCAGTGAATACAGGTTTAACTCTGCCAGATAAAAGGGCAAGTAGGAATGTATATCAGGTAAACAAAATTAAAATTGTATTATTGGCTGGATTTTTTATCTTCCTTTCTTGATATAGATAAGCTCAGAGGTCCATATTAGAACTTATTTGAAAAGAAAATTTAAAAACATTGTACATGTATATGACAAAAAAATTCCGTGGCATCAGTTGTGGATGAATGGATGAAATTTACTTGGGCACTTCATCACAAGTACTTGGCATTTTCATTGCGTAATTTTGTCCATTGCCACCATCAACTGGTACTAAATTTATACTTCAGGTGGCATTTTTGGTCGAAAAGAAAAAAAAGAAAAGATGACAGAAACAAATTCATCATAAGCATGACTCAATTTCAAAAGGATGTGGTCACTGACCAGAATGAAAAGATATTCTGCTTTATCTTCATTACAAATGTAAAGTAAATGTAATTATTTAACATGGAACTAATTGAACATAAATGTGATGTGAAAACCACGTACAGTGTGTGCTCATGATGAAAGGCATGAACATAAAAAAGTGAAGAAATACATGTATGCTAGCAAACAACTTTCAGTTTCTATTATGCAAGAACAAATACTTGTGAAGGCATCCAGAAGAGTGAATAAGAAAACATAAAATACATGAACTAAAATTGAACAGGAGCCGATGTGCTTCAATATACATTGTACACCCATATAACCTGAACAATGTTGAAGAGATGTGATGAAAAAGTAATCACTCGTATGGAAATTAGCATGCTCAACATCTATATTGATGCATGCATAATTTCATTTCTTATAAACACATGTACAGGAATATCTAATCTCCACTCTCCCCAAATTAATCCTCAAGAATATGACTGAACAAAAATTCATAGGCTTCTAAAAATTTGATTAATTCTTAGAATTCTGAATTGTTTCGCCTAGATGACATTGACGTTCGACTTTTTGACCTCAAATTAGACAATATACTTCTTTGTCCCATTTTCTAACTTGGACAAGAGAGTTTATATGTTTTTACTGGGTTTTCTGGCAACGTGAGCTTGACTTTACAGTTTACACCTCAAATTAAAAGTTTTCTACTTTGCCCTATCCATGGGCGAACTAATTCATGCAACTGGAAATTCCCCATGTTTTGCAGATTATATGGCCTAAAAGGACCATGACCATTTGGCCTCAAAATGAACAGTTCTTAGTTCGTCACATAGACAATTTATCTCCAATGATTGATAGCAATCAAGGAGATATTTCACAAGAAAAGGGTGAGTTATTGAGTGAATATGATTAAACGTCACTTTCGACAATATTTCAGTCATATCATGATGTTTGGTCCTATTTCTATTCACACCCATGAGTGGGGTCCTATTCCGGTTTCACCTGGAAATCCCATGGGTGCCCGAGATAGTCCCCTCTTTCGACAAGCTGTTGAAGGAGCTGAGGCTCTTACATGTAATTAATTCTTTCCATGACCTGACGTGTGCACAGTGACACCCCTCAATCTCTGGAAGCCCCACAAAAAAGAAAAGCTGGATCGTGATTCCAAAATTTGACCTCGTTGACAGGCATATATAAAAACAATACACATAACCAGATACTTTAACCCATGTCAGCTACAAGGCAGAAAATTAGAATACTAATTACCTTTTACGCCAAACAAGAAATACATATCTCTGGATTCAATGTTTCTCACCTCTTGTCATGTACATTGTAGAAGAGTTCTGCTTTGAGAACAAGAACTTCTCTGTTATATACTTGATATACCGTACTGTTTACTGTCATACAGGTAGAGTTTACTGTACACCTGACATTTGATTTATACACCAATATCCTTATTATCGCCTCTCTCTCTGTCCATAGATCACACCTCTACAAGTACCGGTACCTGCATGTATGCAATCAACAGTTTGGTTCATATACATACCTCCTTGCATCCAGACAAGGTAGGTTTGGGAAAGTGTTCATGTGCCAAGCAGTAACATACATGCTCCAAACCAAACTAAGCATAAAAAGGGCTCATTAAAAAACTTCTTCGGTTATCATCATCACTGGCTCAGTAATGTATCGCTGCCCGTAACAGTTTTTATTTTAATTCTGCTCTGTCTACAACACTGTTTACTTAAGCTACATGTACAGGGATGAAAATAAGAGTCGGTCATCAGAAATAACTGATCAAATTTGGACATTAACCAATCAAAGTGCCATAGCGAGAACATGGCCAGAGTAATTTGCTGATCAAATTTGAAGCTTCTAATTTAATAAGGCCAATGATAATTAATAGTCTGCTTCTCATGACCTAGTGGATCAAAAAACTAGATGCTACTTGCGTTAATTATTAATTATTGATTATTAAGAACAAAACCAAGAACAATTATTTTATTCTCATTCGAAACCCAAAATTAAGGAATCACAATTCTATTCAGAGAACATCATTATTCTGACCAATGTCCAGCACTAATGTATTTGTCATCTGACACGTATAGCATTTTAGAGCATACTATAATCACATCAAATATGAATAAACTATGATAATAAAACAGATGTTAATAAAAACAGTAACATATTAGCTTGAACAGGAAGTTACATCAATCAATCACCAGGAACAAGAAGTAGTTCTTGAACTTCCCAGTTTCTACTGTCTGTCCCAGATAATATATCCGAGACGTTTTCGGCGATATTTCGGAGACAATTGATTGGAGGATATTGAAACTTCACACAGGAGATAAACTAAAAAGTACCAATTTTATTCCAATGTATCAAGAAAATCCTTCCAGTAGTTTTCAACAAATCGCGAAAACAAGAATTAGATGGGAGATTTGTAGGTTATTTCTTGATGTCATGACGTCAAGCCTTCATGTTATAACATTGGCAGATCAACGTCATCGTAGCCCCCAAATAACATATAGGTATTGGTGATTTTCGTCAATTCCCAACAGATTTTATTGGAATATGGGGGAAAAATCAGTATTTTTTAGTTTATATACTGTGTTTAGTTTCGATGCTGTACGATAAATTGTCTCCGAAATATCGCCGAAAACGTTTCGAAATATATGGGACAGACGGTAGTACTTTCGTTTTCACACCTTTCGAGATAAGTTTTACAAACATCGTCTCGCATTCTCGGGAAACGTTTTTGCTGTAGGGGTCACCAGAATCTTTGATCTTTTCGTTTCGATTATACTGCATGTACAGATAACCATTCATGCCATGTGCCGCTCACATTTCCTCTGTCAAAATGGCGGTCGCTCTTTAGTCGAAGCAACCCGAAACCACGAACCCGCTACTAACCTACAGCTGATCGATGCGTCTACAAAGGTTGGTTGGCTCATGGTATTAAACATTCCGGGACATGCGAATAGGATTGGAGCAGAGGTGCTGTATATAGCATATAACATCGGCAAAGATTATCTGCGACGGAGAGGAAACCCACACTCAAGGGAGTGAACTGCAACTGCATCTGTTTTTCTCTCGGCAAGGGAGACAATTTCGTAACGGGTTTTTTTTTATAGACGGAGTAAATAATGACAAACAATGCGCAATTATTGTCCATAATTTTCATAGTGCGGGCCGATTTTCGTAGTGCGGGCGGGTCATGAGAAGCAGCCAATTAATTAACAGAGGCCTAATCACCAATCAAATTATATTCCCTTATTTCCAACCCTGATGTATGTGTGCTGACAGGCATGAAAAGCCAATCTTGATTCACAAGATGATGTAGTCTGTTAATCATTGACCTCAATATGTACATGTATGTGTGCTGACAGGCATGTTTGACCATCCACTTTTGAAAAATGTATGTATAAATCCAGACTGGAATGGATCTCTCCCAAACTCCACGAAAGTGACATATGTTACGACAGGTACAAAATAAAACACATTTGACCATAAACAACAAAGCTTGTTTCCACCATTCACGAGAAAATGGAAGGAATTTGTCTTCAGAAATAAACGGCATGGCATGCCGTTTATTTTCGACGGCCGTGTGCGCAAGCATTTACATGTGTGGTGCATTCTGCCTAGGTATGCTCTGCCACTCTACCGAACCTTAGGCATGAGCCATGACGTTATCCCATGGCTGCAGCTGTTCAGCGTTCAGCATTCAGATTCATGAGCGTCGCTTCGTCACATACACGTCACACAGTGACGTCATGTTCCTCTCCATGTACAGCACATATTCAATGGCGAAACAGATAACCCGTCGAAGCGGGCAGAATTTCAAATTTCTCTGGCGAGATATTTTCGCATTCATTCTATATGGCAATCCTACTATCATCAAATATAATACCTACGATACTTTAGCAAACTTCGCTGCTGAAAAACAGACAGGAGAGTTACAAAATCCATTGATTTTGAGGCTGATTACATCTTTAACTTTGCAAATTATATTAACAATACACGTACATCCATCATGTCAATCAGCTTGTTTCGCAGCATGTTGGCGCAAAACTAAAACTGAAAATCTGCCCATCTACCCCACTTGTCTGGTGAGCAGGGGATGATAATGAACACTTTTTTTAATGATACCAAATACATGTATATTCATTGTGCCTACATTTGTCTCCTAACCCTCCCTACCAATGTATGAAAATAACCTTGGTTCCTATATGCACAATACTTGACCCCCTCTACAGGTTATTAATATTTTGGAGAAGAAAACTTGTGGTGGTTACAAATTGTGTGTGACTTAAGAGTTCCTTTGATCTTGATGGCCAATTACCACATCAAGAGAACAGTGATGGACAGGATATCTGTACATCCTATGTATTAGTCAGTCTACCAACTGTTCCCCAGTTCACATGCTTCAAATTAACAGCCTAATACTTTAATATAACCATCACAACATTCCCTTTAGTTTAGTATGGAGCAACTTTCAAAATAGACCACAAAGGTCCACATCCCTCACCTAGCTACCCTCCAAGTAAAATCAGTTCATCCTTTCTCAAGTTCAAAGACTGGACAACAAGTGGTCAGGAATCCAAGATGTTGGCAGTGGCCATGTTGGATTATGCATCGCACTCAGAATCAATTCCAACCATCTATTTCCTGATAAAAAAAAAACACTTGCCAAGTCTTAAGTTGACAGTATATTCTTTCTTGGATGATCAGAATGACCGAATGAGGTTGCAGATGGCTAGGGATTTAATTCAATTCCTCCTTCTGGGGTGTCGAGCCTGGCAGCCATCAAAATATGAGAACACATGAATGAAAAGTGGTTTAAGAAGTTTCTTCTACACTCATCATAACATGGTTAATTATACAGTGGGTTTCAGTATAGCTTGACCACAAATGCTAATTGTATGTATGCAATCTAGACCGCAATCTCTTGAGGACCACTTTCACCTCTCCCAGTCCCACCCCTGTCCGCCTCCTCTTCCCCCTCTCAACATTCAAGGCGTAAATCTGTAATCTCATGTTAACCTTCTATGATGTGATGAATCTGTACAGATTTCCTGTGTACATTTTCTTCCAGCTCTGTCCTTGCACCAATGGAAATCCTGGATTTCTTTTTGAAAATTTGAATTGACCAATCAAGTGCTTTAAAACTGGTGGATATCCCATGATCCACCTGGATATCCCACGATGCACCTTTGTTTCTATAAAACTTCACCTAATGTATCTTTTCAATTCAGCAGATCCATGAGGAAATCCTCAAGTTCTAAAATAGTATTCAAAATTATGAATGATCTCTCTGTATGGTTTGGAGATGAGCAGGTGAAATGGCAAAGATGATTTAATGGTCTTAAATTCTCCTCCGTACGAACATAACAGACACATGTACATCACAATTCCACTGTACATGCCACAAAAAAAACCCCCAAAAAACCCCAGACAACTTCTTAAATGTTTTTTTTACACTGACCTGACCGTCATTGTGCAATCTATATGAAAATAAATGATACTTCAAACCAGAACCCAAAACATGCTTAAGACTGGTAAAGACTAACATGATCAACCTTATTCATACCATCTGAATGAGGTCAGAGAATGACTAAACTACACACCTGACAAACACATAGTAAAAGTTACAGAAAACCTACTTATGTATACAGTCAAGTCATAAACAATGTTTGCCTATATATTACATATACGGGGGAATTTTGCTTAATGTCACACTCAAGGTTGTTTCACTCATATGGTGAGTCAGTTTGGTTGGTGGAGGAAGCCGGAGTACCCGGAGAGAACCACCGCCCGTCGGCAAGTAACTGATAAACTTCCACACATGGACCAGCTGGGCTTGAACCCGTGCCATTTCAGCGGTGTGAGGCTAGCGGTCACCAGCGAAGCGCCTTCGACCACTCGGCCATCGAGGGCCCCCTATACATATACAATGTACTCATGCAGTGTAATATACACATGGGTTCAACAACTTTTTTTTCTATTTTTGAACAAAAGTTGTTAAAATCCTATATTTGCACTATGTATACCAATGGTCTGATACTCCTAAGAGTAAATGTACAATTTTCCAACTTTGCATACTTTTGGGTTCAAGATACATTAATTATTATAAAGTTCAAATGTATTTCAAAGAAGATGTATCATGACTTCAGCACAATATACATGCCAATATAATAATGTTCTAATAATGTAACCCTATCATCCCCAGGGCTGATTGTGACCTCAAATTGTGATCAGACATGGGGGCCATATGATGAATTTAATCACCCACACACACAAATGTATTAGAAACTTCATACAAGACATCCTGGGGTTTGTTTTTTTTACATTTTATTTGTTATAATAAATTTGATCACCCTATTATTTTTGCAGCACTAAAGTGCTTCTCTAGTAAAGGCACATATTTGTGCAATCTGAGAGTATGCATTTCTATTTTGAAAGAGATGTTCTAATATTTGGGCGAGATATTACCAAGTTTGATGAATAATAACTCCACATGCAGACTGGAAACGATCTATAAATTCAGCTCCAGGGTGCTACGACCTTGACCTATTTACCTCAAATCAATAGGCTTCTTTGGAATCACATGGACATCCAAAGTTAAAATTTGGCACCTGTCCGCCAGTTCGACACTTAAAAATTCAAATGGACTTGTGCAAATGACTGTACCACAAGTCTAACAGACTGGTAAAGTAATCCATGGGACAAGATGTCTATTTCCAGATTTTGTTCCACATGGAATAAAAACTTCAAATGAAGTTTGCTCACTTAATTGTGTGCTAGGTCTAGAACAAATCATTTTATCATCAAGATTGCGAATCGTAAATTTATTCATGAGTGTCTGTCATATTGTCATAATGAACTGTTCTATCGATTGATTTGATTGGCCTGTTATGGATGGAGTCTTCTGAGTATTTTCCCTAGTATTACCGAATGATGCTATGTCTGCCACAACTGAATCGATGATCACAATGAGCTTTTAGCCAGCTTACCCGCTTGTATTAAACTATGTAAACTAGTTAATTAAATGACAGAATCAGTTGAATTTTATAAAGATCTAGTTTTATCCAGCTTTACTATATTTATCGAGAAATAAACTATTTTCTGTGGTAACACTAGTTTTGGGGCTTCTCCTGTTTGTCCAGTGACTGCCATTGATAACAACAACAACGAAGTGGTGAAAATGCAATCCGGAGTGGCAATTTTTTTTCTTCAGATATTTTTAAAATTCAAACACTGACAACTCTCCTGTGAAGTTTCATGAGGTTTGGTGAATCATAACTCAGATACAGTCCTGTAAAATCACCTTCAGTTTTTGGTATACTGTGACTTTGACCTTTGACCTACTGATCTAAAATACATGTAATAGGCTTCTATGGTACATGTATCAAATGAGCAACACACCTCGAGTAGTTCAGGGACCCAAGTTTCAGCCTGGATACAGAAGGAATAAGTTTTGAAGAGTTCTGTGATCTTGGTCTTTGACCTGTTCGAGCACTGCAGAGGCTAACCATATTTGAGGTTGAACGATCGAGAGAGCAATCAATAAACTAGAAGTAACAGCATCAGTGAGTATGCCCCCTTTGTAGAAGCATATTTGATGGGATGTGGATAAATGCACCCGCCTAAAGAGTAAAAGTTGATCATGAAATAGTATTGTAGTGGATAATCATTACTGGTATTTTTTTAAGAAGATGTATGGAGGATATTTGGGGTAGGCACATGCATGGAATATGCCTGTCCACCAGCTGACAGCTGAAGTTGCACGGAAAAATTTGTGGTATTGTATTGGGATATGACAAGTTCTTGACTTTTGTTTTGCATTTCTAATGGGTTGAGAGGAGCTGTTCTGGAAGTATAATACCCTCATACCTTGTACAAATGTGAAGAAGTTATGCAGACTATGAACGATGGCCTATGTTTGTTGATGATTTATTGCAGTTATATAACAGTAGTTAACAAACATATGTTATGAAAGGAGGATGTAGAGAGGTAGAGTATTTTATTTTTTTATTTTCCTGCAAGCGCAATCCCATTCAAGGTCTTATGGTTGTACATTAACTGTTACGCTGCTGGATTCTCTCATATGCTGTATCATAGGACTGCTGTATTATTATAGCAATAGTAATACATGGACTGCTGACTTTTTTGGGGGATTTTTTCCAAATAAAGTGGATTTCAAAACAATCACCAATTTCATGACTTGTTGTTTACTAAGTATATCGAGTTGATTATTCTGCAACACCATGCTCTTGACAAAGTCAGGGATGCAAATAAATGTAATAGGTGTACAGGTGAGTCTCTAATATCATCTAATCAACAGGTAAATTGATATGCAAGTCATTATCACAAATACTGTTTGACACTCTCTTGTGTGCCAAGAATTTACAAGTCAATGAACCTTGTCTTCCGCATGACAAACCCTCCAAGTTATAAAGAAAGTCACGGACATGGATAAATGTCACGGGTATTTACAGGTGTAGCATCCAAGCAACAGGTAAGTTGGTTATTCTCCAAGTTCACAACACTGTCCTGGCGCGTATATAAACAAACATGACAAATGCAGGAATTCAATAAAAAATAGTTGTATCATTATTTGATAAACACTTGCAGCTATATCAGAATGTCGTAGATGACAGTCCACAAGTAAGTAATTCCGGCATACCTGTTTTAGTTTGATCGAACGAGTCCGCATCTAAATTTCGAAACGGCTGCCAAGTATAGCCACGCAGAGGATTATTTTGACTGGGGCGTATGTCTCCTTCATCATAATTTTCTTCGCTAGATTCATCCTCACTTGAATCATCGCTGAAAACGTCTGAAACCTCGAAATCCGAGTGTGTAAACCCGATAAAAGACTCCCCACTTTCGGACCCCGAGTCGGAGTCACCATTGGCCGCCATTTTGGATGAACAGGTGACGTAGAAATTTTCTCTCTACAATTCCCATTACAACTATCGTTTTCCCGCGGTTCAGCCCCCTTTCCGGTAAACACCAATCAGATTATCGTTCACAAACGTCGAAATTCATATTCATGAGGGGATTCCACAAGAATTACATCACTTTTAACCAATCACAGGTGCCGTAAGTAAGACACCTCGTAAAGCCACGATAATGGCGACCAGCAGTGTTCAATTCACTTCCGCGTCGCCCCGATCGTGGCGATCCGCAGTTTTAGGTACGTTTAGCTGACGCCACGATCGTGGCGACCCGCAGCATAACAGTTAATGAGAAAAATTTCAAGTCAAAGCAGAACAACCCTGCTTATCTTCCCTGTGACTTACAAGTGAAAGCGTCAACGCGTTGGATGTTAATCACCCAGAAACCCCATCCGGTACATGTAAATGTATTAATCCAGTGTATGACCATTTAACGCCAAGTGGTGGCGCCACCTGCAAGCGGATTTTCTCGAAACGCAATTCCATTCAAGGTCTTAAGGCTGTACACCAGTGAGAAAAATTTCAAGTCAAAGCATCAAACCACTGGAGATTTATCGCCCGGAAACTCCATCTTGTACATATATTAACCTGGCCTAGGACCATTTAACACTATGTGGTGGTGCCATCTGTAGGCGGATTTTCTCGAAACGCAATCCCATTCAAGATCTTATGACTTTAAACCAGTCAACAAAATTTCAATGGAAAGCGTGAACCCATTATAGATTTATTGCCCGGAAACGCCATCTTATACATGTATTAAACTAGCCAGTAGGCTCATTTAACGCCAAATGGTGGCGCCACCTGGAAGCGAATTTCTCGAAACGCAATCCCATTCAAGGTCTTATGGCTGTACACCAGTGAGAAAAATTTCAAGTCAAAGCATCACACCACTGGAGATTTATCGCCCGGAAACCCCATCTTGTACATGTATTAACCTAGGCTAGGACCATTTAACACTATGTGGTGGTGCCACCTGTAGGCGGATTTTCTCGAAACGCAATCCCATTCAAGGTCTTATGGCTGTAAACCAATGAACAAAATTTCACTGGAAAGCATCAACCCATTATAGATTTATCATCCGGAAACCCCATCTAGTACATGTATTAACCTAGCCAGTAGACTCATCTAACGCCAAGTGGTGGCGCCACCTGCAGGTGGGTTGTCTCGAAACGCAATCCCATTCAAAGTCTTATGGCTGTACATCAGTGAGAAAAATTACAAGTCAAAGCATCAAACCACTGGAGATTTATCGCCCGGAAACTCCATCTTGTACATGTATTAACCTAAGCTAGGACCATTTAACACTATGTGGTCGCGCCACCTGTAGGCGGATTTTCGCGAAACGCAATCCCATTAAAGGTCTTATGGCTGTAAACCAATGAACAAAATTTCACTGGAAAGCGTCAATCCATTATAGATTAATCGGCCGGAAACCCCACTAGTACATGTATTAACCTAGCCAGTAGGCTCATTTAACGCCAAGTGGTGGAGCCACCTGCAAGCGGATTTTCTCGAAACGCAATCCCATTCAAGGTCTTATGGGTTTACATCAGTGAGAAAAATTTCAAGTCAAAGCATCAAAACCACTGGAGATTTATCGCCCGGAAACCCCATCTTGTACATGTATTAACCTAGGCTAGGACCATTTAACACTATGTTGTGGCGCCACCTGTAGGCGGATTTTCTCGAAACGCAATCCCATTCAAGGTCTTATGGATGTACACCAGTGAACAAAATTTGAAGTGAAAGCTTCCATCCATTGGAGATTTATTGCCCGGAAACTTCGTACGTACGTACGGACAGATGTACAGAAGGACGGACAGACCAAACTATATATGCCCCCCCCCCCATATAAATATGGGCGGGGGCATAAAAATCTGTTGCTATGAGACTCATATTATCAAAGTGGTATGCTCAAACAAAAATTATGATTTAATTACATGTATATTCAATGACTGACCCCTAACTATAGAGGCATTGTGCTTCAGTGTTTGGTCAATTGGTGCTCCTTGTACCTTTGAGTTGCTGCTCTGGCAAGAAGCTTATGCTGGTTGTTTTTGTTTTTGTTTTTTTTTAGCAAAAGCATATACTCCTCCAACCTCTCACCTTGCCTTGAGTGAGCACAGTAGTTATGGGAAGGTGCTGTAAAACGAATGTGGCAATAAGTACATGTACCCTATCAGGGTTCGAATTTAAGAAAAATTTGAACCAGTCCGCCGGACTGGTGAGCCAAAAATGTAACCAGTCCGTAAATATTTTTACTAGTCCGTTAATATTAAAATAAAAAGATGATGTGGGAACATTTGTCATCATGAATATTTTGTGCTCTGTGATGGTTGCTACTAAATAAGAAATTAATAATTGTGCATTTCTTGAGCGCGTGTGAAGATAATCACAGACGACAAACCCCGTCGGCTAGACTTCGACAGCGACTTTGACTGCACGTGTCGTCGCGAAAAACACTGCTTCAACAAACGCCATTTCAAGCCAAAAAAATCAGTAGATTTCTTTCGAAGTTGATGGAGAATATGTTTAAAATTGTCCTGGTAAACATGATCAGGTCGACTGAAGCGTAATCATGTTGCTGATTTCTCGATTCCCGACCTGGAATTGGGAGCTTTATTTTCTGAAAAGATCGCCAGCCTGCATTGCCATGCTGCATTACTGTCACACTTTACGGTAATTGCTGACAATGTTCGCACCACTTTACGGCTGTTGTTGTTGTCGTAAAATGCGGCCGTGGTCGTGATTTCGTTGGAATTTGCTGGGAATTGTTTTAGACTCACACGATTTATTTAGACTCGGTCGGGTAACCGAAAACAGACATTTCGTTTTTCATTCTTTACAAATTGTGCGGAGATATCCAGAGAAATAGTTTACACAATGAACGGAGAGCTTTTTTGTTACCAGTCCGACGGACTTGTTGTTCAGTCACTCACACCAGTCCGTTTGATTTTTTACCAGTCTCGGACTGACGGACAGGTGCCAAATTCGAACTCTGCCTATAACAAAAGTTATAGCAGAACTGTTGTTTCTTACCTAGGCTATGTTGGATATTATCCCAATTCACAAAAACATGCTTCAGATTTGACTCCACCAAGGACTGACTGATAGACTAGGAGATTGTACAGTCCCCGTGATATACACAGTAGTTACACAAGCATGACATGTCCTGAAGCAGCAGACCTTTGTGATCAATACCATTGGAGTAAATCTTATATAGAGACAGGTCAATCATACATGTAGAATCATGAACACAATGCCTCGGGTCAACATGTAATAACATCTGTGATATACTGCTCCATCAATACTGTTAATTCATCAATATATACATGTAGTCTACCTGACAGCTATAGCAGGGGTATAGTCAATTCTCTAACAATTCCACATGTTCAATCACAGGTTGATCTAATGGCTCAGTTGCACATTATTGAGAGAACAAAGAAGAGCCTATCTGCTCACTGACCCATGACTTCAGCTGATCAGTTACAGGATTGTATAATTTCACTTTGCAGTATCTTTTAACCAAGGTGTCTGGTGATAGCTGGCATAATTTTGTACATAGGTACTATATTTTCACAGTATTCAATGACACTTTGTTCGAATACTGGGAAAATATAGTACATATGTATCAAATTATACCAGTTCAAAACAGACAAGGGTTAAAAGATAGGGCAAAGTGAAATTATTCATCCCAGTAGCTGATCAGCTGGAGTCACAGCTCAGTGAATCGACAGGCTCATCTATTTTCTCAATAATGTGGGGCGATCCAATTATTGAAGCTGAAAATTTATGGAATGATACCATACTCAAATATTTCGGATGATGGAATGGTACACAAGTATATCAGAGATGAAATGGTACACAAGTATACCAGAGATGGAATGGTACGCAAGTATACCAGAGATGGAATGGTGCACAAATATACCAGAGATGGAATGATATACAAGTATATCAGAGATGGAATGGTACACAAGTATATCAGAAGTGGAATGATACACAAATATATCAAAGGTAGAATGGTACACAAATATATCAGAAGTGGAATGGTACACAAGTATATCAGAGATGGAATGGTACACAAATATATCAGAAGTGGAATGGTACACAAATATATCAGAAGTGGAATGGTACACAAATATATCAGAGGTGGAATGGTACACAAGTACATCATGTGGAATGGTACACAAGTATATCAGAGATGGAATAGAACACAACTATATCAGAGGTGGAAAGGCACACAAGTATATCAGAGGTGAAATGGTACACAAGTATATCAGAGATGGAATGGTACACAAATATATCAGATGGAATGGTACACAAGTATATCAGAGATGGAATGGTACACAAGTATATCAGAAGTGGAATGGTACACAGGTATATCAGAGGTATTTTCAAGAAATGGAATGGTACACAAATATACCAGAGATGGAATGGTACACAAGTATACCAGAGATGGAATGGTACACAAATATATCAAAGAAGGAATGGTACACAAATATATCAGAGATGGCATGGTACACAAATATATCAGAGATGTCATGGTACACAAATATACCAGAGATGGAATGGTACACAAGTATACCAGAGATGGAATGGTACACAAATATACCAGAGATGGAATGGTACACAAATATACCAGAGATGGAATGGTACACAAATATACCAGAGATGGAATGGTGCACAAATATATCAGATGGAATGGTGCACAAGTATACCAGAGATGGAATGGTACACAAATGTATCAGAGAAGGAATGGTACACAAGTATACCAGAGATGGAATGGTACACAAATATACCACATGGAATGGTGCACAAATATATCAGAGATGGAATGGTGCACAAATATACCAGAGGTGGAATGGTACACAAGTATACCAGAGATGGAATGGTACACAAATATACCAGAGATGGAATGGAACACAAATATACCAGAGATGGAATGGTACACAAGTATACCAGAGATGGAATGGTACACAAGTATACCAGAGATGGAATGATACACAAGTATACCAGAGATGGAATGATACACAAGTATACCAGAGATGAAATGGTACACAAGTATACCAGGGATGGAGTGTTACACAAGTATACCAGAGATCGAATGGTACACAAATATACCAGAGATCATATGGTACACAAATATACCAGAGATCGAATGGTACATAAATATACCAGAGATGGAATGGTACACAAATATACCAGAGATGGAATGGTGCACAAATATATCAGAGATGGAATGGTGCACAAGTATACCAGAGATGGAATGGTACACAAGTTTATCAGAGATGGAATGGTGCACAAGTATACCAGAGATGGAATGGTACACAAGTATACCAGAGATGGAATGGTACACAAGTACACCAGAGATGGAATGGTGCACAAGTATACCAGAGATGGAATGGTACACAAGTATACCAGAGATGGAATGGTACACAAGTATACCAGAGATGGAATGGTACACAAGTATACCAGAGATGGAATGGTACACAAGTATACCAGAGATGGAATGGTACACAAGTACACCAGAGATGGAATGGTGCACAAGTATACCAGAGATGGAATGGTACACAAGTATACCAGAGATGGAATGGTACACAAGCACACCAGAGATGGAATGGTGCACAAGTATACCAGAGATGGAATGGTACACAAGTATACCAGAGATGGAATGGTACACAAGTACACCAGAGATGGAATGGTGCACAAGTATACCAGAGATGGAATGGTACACAAGTACACCAGAGATGGAATGGTGCACAAGTATACCAGAGATGGAATGGTACACAAGTATACCAGAGATGGAATGGTACACAAATATACCACATGGAATGGTGCACAAATATATCAGAGATGGAATGGTGCACAAATATACCAGAGGTGGAATGGTACACAAGTATACCAGAGATGGAATGGTACACAAATATACCAGAGATGGAATGGAACACAAATATACCAGAGATGGAATGGTACACAAGTATACCAGAGATGGAATGGTACACAAGTATACCAGAGATGGAATGATACACAAGTATACCAGAGATGAAATGGTACACAAGTATACCAGAGATGGAGTGTTACACAAGTATACCAGAGATCGAATGGTACACAAATATACCAGAGATCATATGGTACACAAATATACCAGAGATCGAATGGTACATAAATATACCAGAGATGGAATGGTACACAAATATATCAGAGATGGAATGGTGCACAAATATATCAGAGATGGAATGGTGCACAAGTATACCAGAGATGGAATGGTACACAAGTTTATCAGAGATGGAATGGTGCACAAGTATACCAGAGATGGAATGGTACACAAGTATACCAGAGATGGAATGGTACACAAGTACACCAGAGATGGAATGGTGCACAAGTATACCAGAGATGGAATGGTACACAAATATACCAAAGATGGAATGGTACACAAGTATATCAGAGATGAAATGGTACACAAATATACCAGAGATGGAATGGTACACAAGTATACCAGAGATGGAATGTTACAGAAATATACCAGAGATGGAATGGTACACAAATATACCAGAGATGGAATGGTACACAAGTATATCAGAGATAGAATGGTACAGAAGTATATCAGAGATGGAATGGTACACAAATATACCAGAGAGTACACAATTGCTGAATTCTGTGGTTAATCAGGAGGGCATATCAAGAGGACTTCATTTACACGAGGGTCTGAAATAGCAGTCAGACAAACATGTAGATGTCTGATTAAAATTTGAAATGACTGAAAAAATGTATCATATCTCCATGCGTACATGTATATGAAGGCATTATTGTCTCTTGAATGATCAAACTGAATTTGCTTATTTCTTACCGTTACGTGATCAAGTGAAAATAGAATACTGCCGAGATGTTATGAACATGTTTAATTTGTATGCTTCTAAGACTGCAAAGATAAATCTGGATAACTTCAATTACTGCAAGTACTTTGTAAGGCCAGCATGGTGGTTTTGGCATATACATCATATGGGATGCAAGATATATTTACCCAACATGCCCAAATAGATTATATCATTTGTCAGGGAAAAACATGTAATGTCCTGTACACACATGTATGCAGAGTTATATGAAGTAAATGTATGTACAGATCTCATTAACATGATTGGAATACATGTGACATGAACACATACATTGTGTAACACATAGACCTTACACTATCACATCAAGTCATTATCACATATCAGACATGTCATTTATACTGTCAGACTATAATCTCTACATACCAACATCAGGTCTAACAAAATCAACAGAGGAAAACAGCATTTCATCTGCGGCCCACACAATTCAGAAAACTCGCCTCGGTAAAAATAATGTCAAATTGAAATAATTCCTATTTAACACCATGTTAAATATTGCTGAGGTGAATTGATTATACCACAGCATTTACACCGGCAATTGCTGATTGTTGAGGTGAATTGTGTGGGCTGCATCTGATGCACCTGTTTCACTGCACACCAACATCAGGTCTAACAAAATTGATGACGAGTGAAACAGTATTGCATCTGACTTATATTATCTTTTTCAATCTGTCAATAGAATAAACTACACACATCTAAATTCCCCACTGGTGAAAACACCTACACAGTGCTATGGTACCATAGTGATGATTATCTCTTCACCATAATGGTACCAGAGTGGACTCACAACCACCGATGGTCTGGTCTTGTTCCTTACGTGAGGACCAAATGTCTGCTCTAGTACTGTTATGATGTAGACATAGTCATTGGTATGGTAAATGTAAAATACTGCCCTGTCCCTCAGTGGACACAATATTTTACCCACAGGTAACTTTGGTGTGTATTGGTACTTACTGATTGTATAGTGTTAGACTCCTTGCTATGGAGAAACATTTTGAATTATCCTGTCAAACAATTCAGGTAAGTAAATGTCTCATCGAACTTCTCCTAGAGCTGTAGATTATTGATGTAGCGAACTCTGAATGCACTTAATTACATGTGTGACAGAGCAAGATGAACAAACACACACATTCACATCTGTTATCAACTAACATGTGGATGACAGACAATTACACAGGCTCTATTTGTACCAACCTTGATTATATAAGTATTTAGCACTGAAACAGGAAACCAGACAAGTCACATACATTCCACACTATAGTACTACTACTCCTGCTATCATACATGTTCATAGACATGTACCAAGCTGTTCATGAGTCAAAGATCATATAGTTTAACAGCTCAATTGGCCATTTGTCATAGAAATATAAATATTCCTACAATGGAACGTAGATGTCCTTTTTGCACTTTAATTCTTCCATTTCAATAGAATCACTCTCTACGAATTTAATACAAATGCATGTACATGTATTCAGACATGGTTGTGGTGCCTAAAACAACATCATTAAAAACATGAATTGCAGGCAAGCACCTAAAAGGTGCGTGGACCCCTCAGCCTGTTTTTTTTTTAGTCAAGTAGGATCAGGGCTGCATTCCGAAAAACGTATGGGCACCCAAAACTCAAATGAAACAAAAAATGAAAGTGATAGATATAATAGACTTCGTTTTCACGTGAGTGGTGTGCTGGGATTACAGCATGCAAGAAAGTGTAGCTTTATCAGTGGCAATTTATGCATTGCACAAGTGTGATAAGTTTAATAAGTTTAATGGCTTAGAAACACACTGATTGACACTCTCCTAATCACTCGTTTTAAATAATTTCTAAGGTACAGTAACATGTTTGGTGACGAAAATTGAAGCATTATGTTGTACCAGTTAAATGTGTGGACACAAATATGGTTCATGCAAAAGTTTTAGGATAAACCATATGATGTAAAATAGAATGATTTAACAGCAAAATTGAAGAAAAATGTTGTCCTTCATTTAAGGTGACGCGAAATTCAAACTGCACTTCTGAAATAAATATGTTTTGTGCAAAAGCTTTAAGATAAATCATATGATGTGGAGTAGAATGATTTAATAGCAAAATTGAAGAAAAATGTTGTCCTTCATTTAAGGCGACGCGAAATTCACACTAACGGGGGTTCGATACTGCAGGGATTCCCCTGTCAGTTATTTTCATATTATACTTCTGAAATAAAATATGGTTTGTGCAAAAGCTTTCTGATAAATCGATGCAGCAAAATTGAAGAAAAATGTTGTCCTTCATTTAAGGCGACATGAAATTCAAACCTAACAGGGGTTCGATACTGCGGGGACCCCCTCGCCGGTTATTTTCTCTTGTACTTGGGAAATAAAATAATGTCACCAACCTGTTAGTTATTACTATAAAAGGAAAAAAATTAGGTGATTCAGCATGTGTGTGAAAAAGCAATGTACACTGCAGGCTGAGAAGCTGTGAATAGGAAAAAGTCCAAAACTTTAACATTTAGTGCCCCAGGGGTGGAGAAATCCCCCAAGGGTAGTGCATAGGTTGAACAAGTGTAGCATCATGTAAGCTCTCAGAATATATGGGAATTGGGGAGTTCCATCCAATGGTAATCTTGAATGGCCCAGGCTTTCTTGTATCAGGGAACCTTCAAAAGTCAAAATGAAACATGCAACCAAGGATTCCCAATGGGCATAGATAACAGTGCAAAAAGCCAAGCCATCAATAAACAAAATAAAAGAAATAATTAAAATTCATGAAATCATCATAGCCATCTGAAAATCTAATCACTTCATCAGTCAACATTCAGGAAGCTCTCACCAAAGTTTGGTCAGGCCTGACTTGATAGATCTGCAGATATTCAGCGGACAAGAACATGTTGATGGGCATAGATAACATTGCAAAAGCTGAGCCATCAATAAATAATAAAAAAAATAATTAAAAATCACGAAATCATCATAGCCATCTGAAAATCTAATCATTTCTTCAGTCAACATTCAGGAAGCTCTCACCAAAGTTTGGTCAGGCCCGCCTTCATAGATCTGCAGATATTCAGCGGACAAGAAAATGTTGACGGACGGACGTCCGGACGGACGTACGTACATGGCAACGACAAGACCCTACAGCCCTATGGGCTGAGGGGTAAAAAGTTCTCAAAACTAATGTTAGACATTGGAACAAGTAACGTCTGAAAAATGTACCAACAGTCAATTCATTTTAAATAGTTTTCCAGTAAAATCGAGCTATTTCACAAAATCACCATAACATTACAATGGCTCCCCCACAATTGACTCTCTTCATCTGGCATATCTGGGATGCAAACCCGAAATCTTGGAGATGGACAGCACACCAAAGCCAGAGTAGCCCATAAAATGCAAGGCCTGGAATATCTAAGTATAGCATCAGTCACTACAATGTACATGTAAGTCTTAGAATGGGAACTTTTCAAACATTTCATGGACAAAATTTAAACAATTTACACAGCCAATAAATAATGACTGAATTATTTTCCTATCAATGTGAACTGGTGGACTTTTGGACACAAAATTACTGCAACTTCTGAGCTTCACAACTTCAGATTAGGCAGCCAGTCACTGTGCCAATACTTGATGAAAGGCTTTGTAGTACGATGTTCAGCTGTTGGGGAACAGGCCGGATATTTAACATGTTTGAGAGGAAATGGTAGGAAGTTGTGATCCTGAATCAGTCATTACTATGGTGATAAATGACTACTGATAAATTTAACACTGTCCCTGACTATACATGTAATGTACAGGCCTTGACATTTGAAACATTCACGTAACCCAAAAAGAGGTTACGGGCAATCGACTTGCGTAACCTTTAGTTCGGTTACGCGACTGGTGATCACGTAACCCAAAGGTTACGTAAATGGGTTACGCCAAGAATATTGAATATCAAGTTAGATTACACATTTTGAGCAAATGATTTAAGTAAGATCTTGTGCTCTTGTGAACCATAAACAATTTCAGAAGATGGTTTTATGTACCCTTCGGCGTTACATTCAACCGAGAAATCGTTGTTGAATTGCCATCTATTAAACGTTTTCATGTGGACAGTGCCCGTTGACGAAGCCATTTTTCAAACGGTACACATATCCTCGCATCCTGCTTTAGCCTGCGCATAGACTGGAACTAAAAATCTGCCATCAATGTTGTCAGCCATCAATATTGTCAGCACAAGAACAGCCTCTACGAGGAGTTCAGGGCGGAGGGCCCTGAACATGCGTTTTCAATTTTATTTGCTAAGACGATCACAGCTATAACGAATATACGAACATCTCTTATCATAAATAGTGCGCAACGAATGTCCATTGCATATAACAAAACAATATGCCATGTATTAAAATACATATTTAGCTCATGGAAACATTCCAAGTACTTTTCATCCCTGGTTACGCACACACCGCTCTCGACATACATAGTTGAACTCCACCTGTCAACTCACCTCACGCCTACAAGATGGCGGCCGTATAATACAATCTCGACGTTGATCGCCAACCAGTAAACAATTTTTGATACTAAAAGAAGACGATGACTAAATGGAGAAGAAGACAAATACATTTATATATCCCATGCCTTAAGACTGTAAAAACCAGGAACGTTCTATGACCATTTGGCAATTATTCGTGTGTAATTTTTTTTTATACTAGCTTCACACGTAACCCATTTTTCGTTCTCATGATTTTTTTTTCGCGTAACCGTCATGCAAACGAAACGATCGTTCGCGTCAAATGTCAAGGCCTGAATGTAGAAGTATTTCCATCAAAATATTAATTGGCATGCAAATTTCATGGCACCCACAATTTAGTTTGTTCCCTGCTGATGCTGTATGAGCAAATTTCTGGAACCAGTCAGTTGTTTGATCTTCAATTCACATGTGTGCTAAACTCACAATAAGATCAGGCAATCAATGTTGCATTAAATCTTTCAAAGATTGAATTCAAATTTATTGCTTACATGTACATTGTATAATAATCAAATTTGAACATCAACTCATCTATATAATACTTTCCAAATGGAAGTACAATATTATAATGTGGTGGATTATGAATCAAAACTTACCTATATGTAATCCAACATGACAAAACTCAAATCATCTCAAACAAGAATATAGAATTGGTCGTCCTAATTCAAAATTGCATTCTTTCTCCCCGATGATCCAGTTCCACATCTGCACCTACAAAACATAAAATATTCAAATGTTTAATAAAGTGTAAATCTATAATCAGATGAATTCATCGTGCTGTCTTACATGTATGTCCCCAAACATGCCAAAACAATCCAATTTAACAAATGTTTATGTTACATGTACAATCATCTTCGGCCATTCCTTATTTTACCTTTAAATTTATGAAGCAATTATCAGGTATTTCCGGTCCACTGAGAAAACTATAACACAACTTTCAAGCAAGCCAACTGTTTACTATATTCCTCAGTAACGTCTATTTGACCCCGAGCACAGTGAAATCCAGTTTTCACACAGTAAATTCCAGTTGTTTCCATGTGGACATACTTTACTATGTTCACACTTCTATCGTGTTCAGGGTTCAATCAGACTAGGACATTTGCACATGTATGTCCAGTACGACCAATGATAACTGCATATTTTTTTAGCTCCATTCTTCTGACCCACTCACTGTAACCAATAAGTATCCTTTATAAAACTTTCCAGAAGACCGCTTGTACGAACACACCTACACATACCCGTACAAGCTTAGAACCATCTATAGCCACAGTACCAACACTTCCTGATAAAATGGGGCTTTTCTCACAATAGAAATAAGAAGGGTATCAGCAGAAGTTCATGGTATCAGTATTCAACTGAAATGCTGCTATTGTTATGGGATGACAGAGATAATTGGTAGAATTACAAAGTTCTCAAATTGTACCCAAGTACAGACTGACTGTATTTTATAATGGGACTACCCTCCAGCCAGGACAGTACAATACTGTAAACATCCTAAAAACTTGTTAAAAAGGTAGTTTATTTATAGTCCTGACTATAATACAATAACTATCATGACTATGACGTATTAAGAAAATATTTATAACCATCATAAAATATAGACATTGTGTCAATAAATTTTACCAAGGCTCAATAAATTTAACTGTTTGTTTATCATCACCTTCTCGCTAGGAAAGTGGATCATCGAGCAGATTATTTATTATTAATTCTTTTTAAATTATTGTTCTGGGGTAAGGAAAAATCTACATGTATGCCATGCAACAAACCAATTGATCGTTTTGTTGATATCATTTACAAACTATAATAATATAGGTCAATTCCAATCCTATGTGATATTTGGGCAAATCACACACTTTTGTAGGCAAAACATGTTTTGTTTGTTTCATCTCAAATGGTGGTTTTGGATTCAGATGATTATGTCAGGTCTGTTTCGTTTTCATGTTGTTTTCACCCAGAACTTCAAAGGATTTCTCTTCCAACTTTTCCTCCATATAAACTCGGCATCTTTTTAAAAAAGTGCTAATGAAAGCAGGGCTTCGTGTTTAGCGTGAGTGATAGCTCAAATGCACGCAAACACTCGCGTAAATTCATGAGTGATTTTTAGCTCACGTAAACTGTCACATTTTATATTGTATTATATTGCAATCACTCGCCTGACTTTTAAATACCCTCTCCTAAATATTTTGACGCGAGCTATTTTTAGCTCGCGCACTAATTCTAAACACGAATCCCTGGAAAGTGGCGAACCATTCTCACATGTCATCATCTGTTCTTTGGCTGTTATTTTACAGTCTTAGTCACACAGAGCACACATTGGAGCAGATGGGATTACGGAATATACTGACATGCATATAAAGGCGGATGATAAAAGCATGTATAGCTTTGAAATGGTGGCAAACTCTTGTTAGGAGTGAAGAGATGATTTGCCAGTTTGACGATTGTCACGGACCGGCGCAAACATTTGGGCAAAAACGCAGGCCATACACAGGGCATGTCTTCCATAAGGACCTAGGTTAAACAATGGGAAAAATGAGCAAAATACTCGGTGAGGTAATGTGAACAAATGCTACGTTCGGTATAACCATGATAACCCAATGTAAATTACTAATTTCTAATATTATTTGTTTAAAAGTTAATTACTTGATCAAATGAGAATATAAAGTTTACAGTTACGAAGTTTCTGACAACAAAGCCGAGTATTCGTCTGAAAATAAAAGTGCATGTTCATGTTTTTTGTTTTCAGTGATAATACAATATTTCGTTAAATAATAAAACTTAAAGGGTAAAACTGAAGTTGTATTATCCTATGAAGCTCAATTGAAAGCCTGATATCCAGTCTCAGAGCCATGACAAGTCAGTACTTCAGTTTACAAGAACAACAAACACACACTGTCAAATCTAACATAGTCAAGATAAGCACTGATTGATATATATTGTACATTTGACATACCTAATAATAGGTGGACAATAACTCAAACAAGTTAGGTTGAGTGGAAGTTTCCAATTTCATCAGCGAACATCTACATGGACAGATTTGTGGTTACACAAACAAAGATAGGTTGTAGAGATCCAGTACCAGGCCAGTCACCTATCTCCACAAACACCTGTACTGGTACATCTACAGGTATAATATACCTGGTGTGTCCTGTCTACTGTCACAGTCCATAGACTACCGTAAAAGTTGTAAAATCTTGCAACATGTAGAATAAGCATGTTAAGGGAACAAGTAAAGATTCTGACCAAGGTATGATGAAAACGGTCATCAGTGTCCTCCTCTCAAATTAAGGGTCATCAATAATGACCACTGCCTTGTTTTCCCTGGTATAGGAATACAGCAGGTTAGGGCAATCCTGCTCTCTAAAATGGAGGTAAAAAAGGTTGTTTTTGGTCAATAAATCTGAATTCAGCAAAATCCTCTTCAGGCACACACAAACATATATATCCACATCAAATGGTAGTGAAAAAATAAATTGTCATCCATCTAATTTGCATAATAATAGGCAAACATCTGTCGCACTGTTTTAACAATGTTGACTGGTTCTTCAGATGACAAATTAATTTTAGGACACGAAACAATAGATAAATTAATGCACCTAAGTTTTGGAACATTGGTAACCGTTATGCAAGAATCAAAAGTAATTGAGCAAAAACGACCTTTATCACCTCCATTTTAGAGAGCGGAATCGCCCTAACTAACCTGTACAGTGGGTAGTAGAAATCTCAGGTATTCCCGAGAGTTGTTTTGCATCTATACGTCTATAGTCGATCTACATCTATGTCGATAGCAGAGCAATCTGAATGTTGTTTTGACAGCCGACGTCACCTTCACCGATAATTAAGCTATGGCTATTTTCAATAAGATTACACTATGCTGTATTTGAATTCCAATATTAAATGACTGTTATTAACCAACACACAGATAGCTACTTCAAATGCTAATGAAAACCCTGTTAAAGATATTTTCTCTTCGGCGAGTTGGATTTCATTTTCGCTTGGCGAGGTTGTGAGGAATAAACTGCAGCTCTGTACGAGTACAGGCATTAGGAAGGTCTGGGTCTGGTGAAATTGAACTGGGCAAGTGCAGATCAAGTTTCTTGCAAATATCAGGGTGGTCTACTACTACATTACATACAATTAAATACATCCCTAAAAAAGGTATTAATCAAGTTTCATCATTAAAAGATTTATTTCATCAGTGAAAGGTGATAATAGTTTACCGTAAGATGTACTGCTATGGCCGCAGTTATCCCTCAGGCTTATCTATGTCTGGATGATAAGTCACAATCTCTCCAATCATTATGGAATGCTCCAGTACACACACACATCCTACATGTAGGCTATTTTTTAATGTTGGGATAAACATGTTTACTACACATGCTTTTCTACACGATATATGTATGTTTTTCCATGGACTATCAGGTCTGTACATCTCAAATGTACCTTGAAAATATGTGTACCAACTCCTACTGAACACTTGAGCATATCTAGTCGACGTACATGCAACATCAAATATGTCCTAATTCAATCAACATTCAGATTTAATACTGTCACCATTATCATTGACAGACTATTAAGGGAGAAGTCTCCTTGGCATATTTCTTCCTCAGGAATTTTCACTATATACATGTAGATGCTCATTGAAATAAAGTGTTTCACGTGTAATAATCCATTTAACATGATAATTTGGGATGTGTTTATTTTACGAAGAGTGGCTGTATGGTGCCATCATTTGTACAAGAAAACTAGGCACTACAGGCAGTATAACTTTTTAATATGCATAGAAATCATCCTCAGGCTGTGGGGATTCATATATTTCTTGAAAATGGACATCTAGGTGGTGATGTGGAACTTTGCAGATGTTCATCAGGTGGTGATGTGGAACTTTGCAGATGTTCATCAGGTGGTGATGTGGAACTTTGCAGATGTTCATCAGGTGGTGATGTGGAACTTTGCAGATGTTCATCAGGTGGTGATGTGGAACTTTGCAGATGTTCATCAGGTGGTGAAGTGGAATTTTGTGGATGTTCATCAGGTGGTCAAAGTGGAAGGTTGCGGTTGTTCATCAGGTGGTGATGTGGAAATTTAGTCGATGATCATCTGGTGGTGAAGTGGAACTTTGGAAATATTCATCGAGTGGTGAAGTGAAACTTTGCGGATGTTCATCAGGTGGTGAAATGAAACTTTGGGGATGTTCATCAGGTGGTGAAGTGGAACTTTGGGAATATTCATCAAATGGCGAAGTTGAACGTTGGAAATATTCATCATGTGGTGAAGTAGTACTTTGGGGATGTTGATCAGGTGGTGATGTGAAAATTTAGCCAATGATCATCAGGTGGTGAAGTGGAACTTTGAGAGTATTCATCAGATGGTGAAGTGGAACTTTGAGGAGGTTCATCAGAGGGAGAAGTGGAACTTTGGGGAGGTTCATCAGGTGGTGAAGTGAAACTTTGGGAGTATTCATCAGATGGTGAAGTGGAACTTTGGGGATGTTCATCAGGTGGTGAAGTAGAACTTTGGGGTCCATTACTGGTCAAGGGAGGTCATCCGAATGTACAGTGAACGATGCCTGACACCTCTATGGCATTTTAAGTGTGACAGAGACACAATGGCGGTGCTTTTTAACCCGACGATTTGCCACCTTAGAAAAGAATCTTCCTTTTGACAAGTTCTGCTTGAGTAGGATTGATAACAAGAAATTAACAGAAGAAAGACAATGACATTGAAACATCTTACAGACTGTCTGGTAGGGAGTGTACATGTAGGCTTGTGAGCGGATTAGTATTAGGTCCACCATCTGCTGACCTCCCATCTGGCAGATGGAGAGTCTGGTCCATTAGACAAGGAAGGAAGCAAAAGTTGTGTTGCAATTATATTGTTTTTTTTCTGATACTGACAATACATAAATGTTGTTGTGTTACAATATATTCAGTTCTGTCAGAGTTGGTTTTGGAAATGCGTTATCATAGACCTTACTTAAGCAGGGCTTGTATTTTGAGGCGAGTGATTGTATCCTTTAACCTTTTATAATCACTCTCCTCAAAATGAAAGGCCTGCTTAAGATGACCGTATCGGCAGAGAATATTACTCTGCAGCATTTAGCTGGTCGTCTGAACATGGTTATTTACCACCTTCTATATCCGAGACAGTTCGTCCGATTTATAAAAAAAATAAGAATGGTCATACTCTGAAACTTACATGTCTGGTCAAATTCACTTGGAACAATTTTTCTGCCAAGAATGGTGCCAAAAGAACGAAATAGGGGTCATTACAAGAAAGACTCTGGGGTGAGATTTTGCAGGACAAAATTGTTTGAACGAGTTTAAAACCAACACAGGGGCATCAGGTACATTACTGGTCAAGAGAGGTCATCCGAATGTACAGTGAACGATGCCGGACACCTCTATGGCATTTCAAGAGCGACAGACCCACTTTATGAAACCATGTCCCAAAGAATAGGGTTGTCCAAGAAACTAATCAGAAGACCTTCATCAATGCTTATTTTGAAACAAATATGAAAGAACTATATATGCACCTATTGGTTTCTCACCATATAAGGTAATATAACAAGATATGTGCAGTGCAGGGCATGCATCAATTTACATGTAGTTCTCCTAAGGCATGTAACTCAATACGGTTCATGGGTATAACAATGCAGATAGTTGGAAAACCAATATTTTCCACATGGATCCTGTCTTGAATTAAATAGCAGCCAATTCATGGATGAATTTAATGGATTTCTTACGAACTACATGTATATGAACAGGGTATATTGTATATAAGAACTACATGTATATGAACAGGGTATATTGTATATAAGAACTACATGTATATGAACAGGGTATATTGAGTCCAAAAAGCTAAAGAATGTTATTTCCATAATTTAAGTTGCTTGCCCCCGAGAAACAGCATTACAGAGGTTGATTTTCCGAAGAATATTTCACTTGCCCAGGGCAAGTAAATGACCGAGGTAATTTCAAAAACCTATCATGTGGTGAAGTGGAAATTTAGGTATGTTCATCAGTTGGTGACTGAGTGAAGTGGAATTTTAAGGAGGTATTGGTAATTTCCACCTGGTAATTTCCCAATGATAATTCAGGGTTCGAATTTGAGAAAAATCTATATACCAGTCCTGCGACCAGTCCACAAATTTTTACGCCAGTCTGTTAATATTGACTAAAAATTTGATCTTGAAATGTCATCATGAATGTGTTGTTTACTGTGTTGGATGCTCCAGTCCTACATAACGAACTAAATAATTGTGCGTAGTCTTCAGTGTCCTGAGCATGCCTAATGATGAGCACACCCGATAAAACCTTGAGGTCGAGATGGAGAGGATCAGTTAGGTAATTAACACCTCTTTGTACTCTTTGTCAAGGAAAGTGCATGCGTGTCTCATTTGTTGGGCGATTTCAATACACTGCATTCAATCAAGACAGTTCCTGTAACAAAATTTTCATCATCGGATACTCGAAACTATGAAACTCAAATCTATGCCACCATGTGTGCGAGAGAGAGGATTTGAAAGGGAATTAACTCTAGGGGATTGTGACACATCTCTGAAAGGAACATACTACAGTGAACTCTCTCTCTGAAGGGAAATAACTCTAGTGGTGGGGGAGTTTGGTGCAATGTCACACTCAAGGTTATTTCACTCATATGGAGACAGCCAGTTTGAATGGTGGAGGAAGCCGGAGTTACCCGGAGAGAACCAGCGCCCATCGACAAGTAGCTGGCAAACTTTCACACATGCACCAGCAGGGCTCAAACCCGTGCCGGTTTAGCTGTGTGAGGCTAGCCATGTAGTGATCACCAGAGAAGCATGTCATCAAGAACCCTTAACTCTAGTGAGTCTCTCTAGCAAAGAAGGTACCAAAAAATTATTCATTTCCATAAAAAGTTATAGTGATTTTATTTCAATGTTCTACAACAGACTATAAAGTCAAATTATATTCAATTCATTTTGCAGTGAACCACATCTTCATTCTTTACAACTAGAGCCGAGATATTTAGAGAAATAGTTGCTCATCAGTGGGAGACTCTTCAAACAGGTTTCAATCTTGTCAGTTCTATCCTGATCACGGTACCAATGTCATGAATTATACGGCACATGGGGCGGCACCCATATAAAATATGATTCATGATAATGAAGTTATCTCCCCTAGATCATTCAATCATAACTTTTTATCCCTAAAACATTGTCTTGAATGCTATTGGCCACTAACTGTAACCGTAAACTCACTTTAACATCACTGTATGCCCTTATACTTTCATGACTTTTCTCAAGTCATCTTTGCACGTTGTTACTCCCACTGGCCCATATATATCCACTCAGCATCTCCGGTCATTGCTAGTCTGATCTTCATCTAACCCTTCACCCAGACGACTGTTTTATTTGATCCATGTGTCTGGATTGGGGTCAATGAGTTATCGCTCCATGTATGCTAATTGATGAAACAATGAGGTGCCCTGATACCCTGTCTTTGAAAATCAATCATCTATTTCCATTCATGGTCAGTTCAATTTTAAGGACTATTCTTGGTTGGTTTGAATTTTGTTCCTATATTAAGGCTGAATGATAAATTCCATGGTTAGACAGGTCAGAGCAAAGGACTAACTGGGATATATATCCCACTTGGGATATTAAATCCAAGTTTGGATATTGAGATATATCGTAATTGGGATATTTTGACCGATTTTCATACTAAACGGCAATGGCGAATTTCGGCATCTAAAGTACAAAAACAAGATAGAATTTACCTCACAAAATTGCCAATGCGACTGTATAATTTTGCTGAATTTTTCTCACCGAAGTTATTCTCTCTGATACGGAAATTACGTGCATTATTTTTTCGTGTTGTTGCTGTAGTATACTTCTCATCAATCACCACTGTAAACAGAATAACTAGGAGAATACATGCCAGCTTGAAAAAAAATATCCAAAGTGGGATATTTTATCTCAATTTGGGATATATCCCAGTTCATCCTTTTTCCTGACCTGTTAGATGAAGCTCTAGGTTTATCCCAGTAAATAATTTGTTTTTGTGACTGGACTGGAGCCTCCATAAAAGCTTGTTTATATATAGCCACAACTGTTCCTATCAATAATACCTTCGGTTGATAGTCACAGATGATGTGTATGGATCTCTGTGTGCTATAACCTGTACCATAAAAAAGTTCATTTTGATTCTGTTTACCTGTTATTTTCGGGAAGCTAATTCTTTCTTTTTCACGCTTGTCACTTTTATTAAAGTTTCCAGTGCTGTACACGAGCTGTTTTCACATCGACCCTGACCTTCCCCATATTACGGTAGACGCCATATTGTGTAACTGCGCATGCATAGTGGCCCAAATAAATGCAATATGGCCTCTACCGTAATATGGGGAAGGTCAGGGTCGTTGGGAAAACGGCTTGTGTACAGCTAATCACCAGCGCCGGAAACTTTAATAAAAGCAACAAGGGTGGAAAAGAAGGAATTAGCTTCCCCGAAAATAACAGGTAAGGAGCATCAAAATGAACTTTTATACAGTACAGGTTATAGCACATGGAGATCCGTACAGGTCATCTGTGACTATCAACCGAATATTATTATTGATCTATAGGAACAGTTGTGGCTAGTGTATATATTATATTCTCAATATTTTAAGACTGAATTTACAGATAAACATGAACAACACCTTTATTTCTTTTACCCGGAGTCAGTAACCCAAATAATGGATTAAAATATGTGTGTCGGTATGGAGTCTACTATGATGAGAGCTGAGTATCCACAGCTACTGTATCCACAGCTACTGTCTGTTAATATTGTTGTTGTTGTTGTTGTTGTTGTTGTACACCACGAACGGCAAAAAGGAAGCTTTTTTACTTACCTAAAATGGCCGGATATCTCGATTGCGTGGAAGTTTATCGGCTACTTGACTCTGTCCCCCTGAACTAACAACAAGGACACGAGAGCTAACAGCCGAGGAATGCGGTCACACTGGTGTAAAATTTACCCCACACAAACAAAACCTGTCTCCCACCCGCCTTGCATTTGGCGGCATGGCCGGAAACACACTTCAGCCTCATCCAACTCGTACTTTTCATTGGTCGATTTACCACGTGTCGCTTTCAGTTTCCACAGAACCTGTTTCGGGAACCTCCTGCTGCCAATATCAGTTCTCCAAGTAACTTCGTTAATCGTTTCTGAGCATGAAAATTTGACTGCCACACTTCCGAAAGACGAAGACGAAGTTTTGTTATTAAAAAAAAACAAAACAAAAAAAAGTGTTGTTATTGCTGAAGTTTTTCCAGACGGATACTTTCGTAAAAAAAAAAAAAAAAAAAAAGCAGCAAAAAAAAAAAAACCCCCATCATGTGGAATGGTCGCAGACACATCTTGGTTAAATACTGTTTCTCTAAAAAAAATTCATTATATTATTCTTAATGATATTTATTTTACTGGTTCTTTTGGTAATGTTATAATCGGACACAATTATCATACCATTTTTTTGTTTTCCTACTTGTTACATGGCAGTGTGACTAACGTCACAATTCAATTCAATTCAATTTCAATTCAATTCAATTTATTGTACAAAAACATCCAAATCTGGACAGTGTACAAAACGATAAATGTTGAACAAACACAGAACAGTAGCATATAAGATACAATGTAATATAAGGCCACGCTACCCCTTTACGGCAGTGGAACTGCAGACCACACCACTGACAGACAATGGTAAAGTTTAGAGATTAGTTACTAGTTGGACCACATCTGATCTGACTAGGGAGTGGATCCAATGAAAGGGCTAGGCCAAGCCCAGAATATCGCCATTTACGTTCTTCCATGCATACAAAAATATGTTTGCAAATAACAGGGGCCAAATCGGCAGGAGGGTCAAACAATATGCGAAAAAGATCCGCCTGTTTCAAACGATCAATATCAAACAGACCATCAGATACTAATTTAATGGACTTAGACAATATTATACGTTGTACAGTAGGCATTAGGACTCGAACGCGAACTGAACTCTTGGAAATCCCCACCCCCAGTTGAAATCCTGCCTATATTAAGATGGGCACCGCCCAAGTCAGAATCGCCAGTGATTTCATCAAAAATCACCAGAAATTTTCATCAAAAGTAGGTCAGCTCAGAACTTGTTGGTAACAGTCTCCTAATGCGCCTTCATTCCAAAATAAATAACGATCGCCGATTTAATTTTACAATTTTTTAATTAAAGGAAACAGATTGAATAATATAGGTTCAGTAGATTTCAAGCTTTACGTGTGAAAATACATTTACATCTCTTTAATGGTTTTCAGTGCCCTTGTACAGGATCAAAACAACTTTTTGAATCACATTATTTTCCCAACAATACAACAAATTTTTATATATAGTACTATAGTAGAAAGGTAGCATTTATGTAGTTTACGGTAATTCAACTCAAGACCAACACCTTCTATGCACAAGATAATAATGATTCTATGTCATTCTCCTGAGCATAACCGGTACAAAGACGAATAAATAGCGTCTCTACATCACGTTGTTATCTAGATATATGAGACAACACATTTTGGGCATCGGCAATCTGATGAATGTACTATTCCGGTTTTCTTGTTTCACATTATATTCTATGGCGGTTGATCGGTGATTTTCTTCATTGATAAACGTTAAACCACCTCAGCTTCGTTATGGAAACAGCGCTGATTGTTTGAGGGTATATGCAGTAGTTAAGATTAACCTCAGTAATAGGGCCATGTGGCATACAGTGAGACAGGGTATTTTTAGCTGTGGGTAATTTGACTTGAATTTGAAGGCTCAAGCCTGGTGTGGCCAATGTGAAATAGGATACACGTTAAAGGCTACAGTTCACATATATCTATAACAATATACTGAAGTGTTAATTATCAATCTAATTTTAATCAGAATTATTTCAGGTCAGAACTTGCTGGTAACAATGCCCTAATGCACGTTCATGCCAAAAATCAAGGTTCTAATGTCAACGGTTCTCCTTATTTTGCCGACGAAAGGATTTGGATGGACTGACTGACTGCCTGACTGACTCATTACCGGATAATTTGCGATCTGTAGCCTACTTCGTAGGAATAAGACCAGATATGAATTACAGGCTATGGAAGCTGTGAGTGTCGAACAATAGCGAGTATGGCAGTGTGACAGTGGATCTGCGCGCGTTTTAATGGTCCCTCCGTCATATCGAACCTATATAATCAGAGAAAAGAGAAACAAAACAGTGCAATCAGTACAAGTATTAATGGGGCGGTTGCTGACAAGAATAGAAAATGCCCAAATTAATCCATTCCGTACGTGCATTTACATAGATCTACAAGTTCAAAAGCATGTTGACGGATAATAGTAATTCAGTAACATTGTCCCCATTTGCTACCGTGGTGTAATAATAATGCAAGAGTTACACGATTTTTTCTCTCTGATTGTTTTGATGGAAACAGTCGTCTTCAACCAGCTGACAAATTGCTGCATTGTGTTCAAACAAATCTCAACCAGGGGCGACAAGTCGTGAAGGCGAACAAATTTCAGATTTACCTACCTTGATGTGATTTGACAGCCAGTTTTGTGTACCGGTGTGGAGGCAACCTCCCCACAGCGCATGCTCCATTTCGCAGGCTCCAATAACATCCCTGCCTCCAATAGCGGAAGTTGACCTTTACTACGTTGCTATGACGTATAGGGGAAACCAACCAACGCACGGTTCAGTTTGAATCCGACCAAACGACTCCTTTAGTGTTGCACATGAGCGAACTACTTTTCATATGCTCTGTCCAGATAAACAGGGAAAATTATCTCCAGATAATTCTTTTTAACGCTAGGTCAACGGAGGTATTATGCAGACTTGAAAAGTAATCAAAATTTTCGTTAAACATCTATTTTACTATATATGATGTCACTTCCGGCGATGTGCGCGAAGGCCCCGAATCCGGTCCAAAAATCTGACTGGTGGCTGGGGTGTTATTAGACCCCCAGCGAGGTGGTTGGTGTGGAGGCTAAGAATGCCCGGTCATTTCCTCATGTAAGAATTCGAAGTCACGAGTGAGCTGGTACATGGAGATGGCAAGCCATGCAGTGGACTTCAGATCAATATTACAATTATAGTATATTGTTGCTCATAATACACAAGGCATTCTCTCTGTCGATGACACCATGGAGCATACTATAGAGTAGGCCCCATGATGAGACTATAGATGTACAGTACAAGACCCAGTCAGTGAAAATGCAGGACTTCAAGTCAGATCCTAATTTCTCTTTTTCTCAGCGTAACTGCGTAATTCCAGCTATAACCCTCTCTTTTTCTGACAACGTAACTGCCTAACGTTAGGTGTAGACCTTTCTTGCATGCGAACAGCGTAACTGCGTAACTTCATCGATGAGCCATTTATTTTTGCTCTGCTTAGCTTTATAATACCCTTTCTGTATAATGCTCAGCATAACTGCGTAACTCGGGCAATATAGTCCTTTCCCCGAGAGCGTAACTGCATAATTCAGGGGAATTTCAGAGCTAAATTCTTTCTCCAATTCTCTCTGCGTAACAGCGTAACTCCAATAGACGCTTTCTCTTTTTGTCAGCTGCGTAAGTGCGTAAGTCCAAGGATAAATCAATTCCTCTTTTTCTGACAGCGTAACTGCGTAACCCCAGATATAGATATCTCTCTTTATGACAGCGTAACTGCGTAACCTCATCGAAGGACCATTTCCTTTTTGCTCAGCGTAACTGAGTAACTTTTTCAGGCCCTTCATCTTCTGCTCAGCGTAACTGCGTAATTTCCGATCTAGAACTCTTTTTTTTCCTGAGAGCGTAACTGCGTAACTTTAAGTGTACCGTAGCCATCTCTTTCTGACAGCGTAACTGTGTACATAAGGCGACGAATTATTTATTTCCACAACGTAGCTGTGTAACTTTGTCAACCCCTTTCTCTTCTTCTCAGCGTAACTGCGTAACTCCAGTGAAGGGCCAGTTCATTTTACTGACAGCGTAACTGCGTAACTTTGTCAGACCCTTTCTTTTTTGCTCAGCGTAACTGCGTAACTTGGCTCTAGACCTCTCTTTTACTGAGAGCGTAACTGTGTAACTTTAGGTGTACCGTAGACATATCTTTGTGACAGCTTAACGGCGTAAATTTGGGGATGGATTATTTATTTTCAACGCGTAGATGCGTAACTTCGGCAAACCCTTTCTCTTTTGCTCAGCGTAACTGCGTAATTCCAGCTATAACCCTCTTTTTTCTGACTGCGTAACTGCGTAAGTTCAGCTGTGAACCTCTTTTGCATGTAGACATCGTAACTGCGCAACTTCATCGATGGACCATTTATTTTTGCTCTGTGTAACTTTATTAGACCCTTTCTGTTTCGCTCATCATAAATAGCATACCATGATTAGAGGCTTTCCCTTTTTGTCAGCGTAAGTGCGTAAGTCCAGAGAGAAATTATTCCTCTTTTTCGGACAGCGTGACTGCGTATCTCCAGGTATAGACCTCTCTTTATGACAGCGTAATTTTGTCGATGGGCCACTTCTTTTTACTCAGCGTAACTTCGTCAAACCCTTTCTCTTTTTCGCAGCGTAACTGTGTAACTTCAGTGATGGACCAATTCATTTTAGGGACTGCGTAACTTCGTCAGACCCTTTCTCTTTTGCTCAGCGTAACTGCATAACTTGGCTCTGGACCGCTTTTTGACTGAGAGCGTAACTGCCTAACTTTAGGTTTACTGTAGATATCTTTTTCTGACAGCGTAACTGCGTAAGTTCAGCTGTGAACCTCTTTGCATGCGGACTGCATAACTTCATCGATGGACTTCCTAGCTGCGTAGCTTTTGTCAAACCCTTTCTCTTTTTTTCAGCGTAACTGCGTAACTCCAGTGGTGGACCAATTCATTTTACTGACAGCGTAAATGCGTAACTTCATCAGACCCATTCTCTTTAGCTCAGCATAACTGCGTAACTTGGCTCTAGACATCTATTTTACTGAGAGTCTAACTGCGTAACTTTAGGTGTACCGTAGACATATCTTTGTGACAGCTTAACGGCGTAAATTTGGGGATGTATTATTTATTTTCAACGCGTAGATGCGTAACTTCGTCAAACCCTTTCTCTTTGCTCAGCGTAACTGCGTAATTCCAGCTATAACCCTCTTTTTTCTGACAGCGTAACTGCGTAACTTGAGGTGTAGACCTCTCTTGCATACGAACAGCGTAACTGCGTAACTTCATCGATGAGCCATTTATTTTTGCTCTGCTTGGCTTTATAATACCCTTTCTGTATAATGCTCAGCATAACTGCGTAACTCGGGCAATATAGTCCTTTTCCCGAGAGCGTAACTGCATAATTCAGGGGAATTTCAGAGCTAAATTCTTTCTCCAATTCTCTCTGCGTAACAGCGTAACTTCAATAGACGCTTTCTCTTTTTGTCAGCTGCGTAAGTGCGTAAGTCCAAGGATAAATCAATTCCTCTTTTTCTGGCAGCGTAACTGCGTAACCCCAGATATAGATATCTCTCTTTATGACAGCGTAACTGCGTAACCTCATCGAAGGACCATTTCCTTTTTGCTCAGCGTAACTAAGTAACTTTTTCAGGCCTTCCTCTTCTGCTCAGCGTAACTGCGTAATTTCCGATCTAGAACTCTTTTTTTCCTGAGAGCGTAACTGCGTAACTTTCGGTGTACCGTAGTCATCTCTTTCTGACAGCTTAACTGTGTAAATTCGGCGATGGATTATTTATTTTCTCAACGTAGCTGTGTAACTTTGTCAAACCCTTTCTCTTCTTCTCAGCTTTACTGCGTAACTCCAGTGAAGGACCAATTCATTTTACTGACAGCGTAACTGCGTAACTTTCTCAGACCCTTTCTTTTTTGCTCAGCGTAACTGCGTAAGTTCAGCTGTGAACCTCTTTTTCATGTAGACATCGTAACTGCGCAACTTCATCGATGGACCATTTATTTTTGCTCTGTGTAACTTTATTAGACCCTTTCTGTTTCGCTCATCATAAATAGCATACCATGATTAGAGGCTTTCCCTTTTTGTCAGCGTAAGTGCGTAAGTCCAGAGAGAAATTATTCCTCTTTTTCGGACAGCGTGACTGCGTATCTCCAGGTATAGACCTCTCTTTATGACAGCGTAATTTTGTCGATGGGCCACTTCTTTTTACTCAGCGTAACTTCGCCAAACCCTTTCTCTTTTTCGCAGCGTAACTGCGTAACTCCAGTGATGGACCAATTCATTTTAGTGAGTGCGTAACTTCGTCAGACCCTTTCTCTTTTGCTCAGCTTAACTGCATAACTTGGCTCTGGACCGCTTTTTGACTGAGAGCGTAACTGCCTAACTTTAGGTTTACTGTAGACATCTTTTTCTGACAGCGTAACTGCGTAAGTTCAGCTGTGAACCTCTTTGCATGCGGACTGCATAACTTCATCGATGGACTTCCTAGCTGCGTAGCTTTTGTCAAACCCTTTCTCTTTTTTTTCAGCGTAACTGTGTAACTTCAGTGATGGACCAATTCATTTTACTGACAGCGTAATTGCGTAACTTCATCAGACCCTTTCTCTTTAGCTCAGCATAACTGCGTAACTTTAGACCTCTATTTTACTGAGAGCCTAACTGCGTAACTTTAGGTGTACCGTAGACATCTCTTTGTGACAGCTTAACTGCGTAAATGTAGGGATGGATTATTTATTTTCACAATGTAGATGCGTACCTTCGCCTAAGCCTGTGAACCTCTTTGTAGACAGCGTAACTGCGCAACTTCATCGATGGACCATTTATTTTTGCTCTGTGTAACTTTATTAGACCTTTTCTGTTTCGCTCATCATAAATAGCATAACATGATTAGAGGCTTTCCCTTTTTGTCAGCGTCCAGCAAAATTATTGCTCTTTTTCTGACAGGGTAGTTGCGTAACTCCAAGTGTAGACCTCTCTTTATGACAGCGTAACTGCGTAACTTGATGGATCACTTCTTTTTTGCGACAGCGTATGTGCGTAAGTCCAGGGATAAATCAATTCCTCTTTTTCTGACAGCATAAATGCGTAACTCCAGATATAGATCTCTCTTTATGACAGCGTAACTGCCTAACCTCGTCGAAGGGCCATTTCCTTTTGCTCAACGTAACTGTGTAACTTTGTCAGACCCTTTCTCTTTTGCTCAGCGTAACTGCGTAATTTCGGATCTAGACCGCTCTAACTTCACGAACGTAGCGTAACTGCGTAACTTTAGGTGCACCGTAGACATCAGTTTCTGACAGCGTAACTGTGTGAATTCGGCGATGGATTATTTATTTTCTCAACGTAGCTGCGTAACTTTTGCTCAGCATAACTGTGTAACTTCTGCAGACCCTTTCTCGTTTGCTTAGCGTAACTGCGTAACTCTGGCTATAAACATATTTTCCTGCGAGCGTAACTGCGTAACTTCGTCACGCCTTTCTTTTTTTCTGACAGAGTAACTGTGTAAACTCCAGCTACTTCTCTTTCGGACATCATAACTGCGTAACTTCGGCGCTGGACCATTTATTTTTGGTCAGCGTAACTGCGTAACTTCGTCAGACCCTTTCTCGTTTGCTTAGCGTAACTCCGGCTATAAACCTGTTTTCCTGAGAGCGTTACTTCGTCAGACCCTTTCTCTTTTGCTTCGCGTAACTCTGGCTATAAACCTCTTTTCATGAGAGTGTAACTGCGTAACTTCATCAGACTCTTTCTTTATTGCTCAGCTTAACTTCAGCTATAGACCACACTTTTCCTACCAGCATAACTTTTGACTATGGATCAATCCACTTTGTTAAGCATAATTGAGTAATGAGATGCATAACTCAGAAAATGGTTGGTAAGAATTTGTAGTACTTACTGTATCTGTTAAACCGAGAAATACTATGAGTCGGCAGGTTATGCAGAGAGACTGAATGAACATTTAATCCATGAAACATTTCATGTATCTGTTATAAACCTAGAAATGCTAATGCCAGTGAATAATGCTAAAGAATAGAGTAATGTGTATGTTAAACCAAGAAATGCTGTATACTTATTCAGCAATAATGTATGGCTGATTGACAGTATATGTGCATGTAATCAGCAGCATCTGTTTAACCTAGAAATGCTATCTACAACTGAAACAATATTTCCTCCAGTAAAAACCCCTTCTTTTTAGCCCTGTTCAAATCACTTTTCGTCCGTGGTTTGTCGTCCGTTCGTCCGTCGTCCGTCGTCAGTCCGTCCGTAAACAATACTTGTTATCATGATTTCTCAGGAACTACTGCATGGATCTTTCTCAAATTTGGTACACAGGTTCCCCTCGGGGTCTAATTGTGCAAGATACCTTTTCTGGTCAGATTAGAAAATCCAATATGGCCACCAGGCGGCCATCTTGGATTTCCCGATGAAACTTTGTTATTGCGATTTTTCAGGAACTACTGCATGAATCTTTCTCTAATTTGGTACGCAGGTTCCTCTCGGGGTCTAGTTGTGCAAGATACTTTTTCCGACCCGATTCGAAAATCCAATATGGCCAATATGTTCCAATATGATTTCTCAGGAACTACTGGATAGATCTTTCTCAAATTTATTACACAGGTTGCCCTTTGGGTCTAGTTGTGCAAGATACCTTTTCTGGTCCGATTCGAAAATCCAATATGGCCACCAGGCGACCATGTTGGATTTCCCCATGAAACTTCGTTATCGCGATTTCTCAGGAACTACTGCATGGATCTTTCTCAAATTTGGTACACAGATTCCCAATGGGGTATAGTTGTGCAAGATACCTTTTCTGGTCCGATTCGAAAATCCAATATGGCCACCGGGCGACCATCTTAGATTTCCCCATGAAACTTTGTTATCGCAATTTCTCAGGAAGTACTGTTATCAAAAATTTTCACTACCGCATGGATCATTCTCAAATTTGGTACACTGGTTTCCCTTGGGGTCTAGTTGTGCAAGATAACTTTTTTGGTCCGATTCAAAAATCCAATATGACCACCAGGCGGCCATCTTGGATTTCCCCATGAAACTTTGTTATCGCGATTTCTCAAGAACTACTGCATGGATCTCAAATTGGTACATAGATTCCCCTTGGGGTCTAGTTGTGCAAGATACCTTTTCTGGTCCGATTCGAAAATGCGATATGGCTACCAGACGGCCATCTTGGATTTCCCCATGAAAATTTGTTATCGTGATTTCTCAGGAAGTACTGTTATCAAAAATAATTTTCAACGCAAATACTCTAGGTATGTGATACAACAGGCCAGTCACACCGCAAGTGTGCACATGTCAAGTATGACCAAAACAATTGCCCGAAAACATTTCAAGCACCGCAGTCGCGAATCCAAAATAATGACACAAAATCAAAACAATTGCTGAAAAATCCTTCGAGTACCTCAGCTTCAAATCCAAAATAGTTCATCAAAGCAAAACAAAATACATGTAGAACAGCATTTAAATACATGAAAATATCAAAAAGTTAATCAAAAATAAACAAAAGAGTTAGAAAAATAAGAAAAGGGGAAGAAATGGTGCTAGAAACTGCATGAGGGATCAAATCAGCAGGAACCAATACACCAGAACTTGACCTCAAGTGAGAGTACGTTTCGTGCACGAAAACGCACATCCACTGGCAAAAGTGATGAAAGAAGAACAAAAACGAAAAACATTACAAAGGAGGATGCAAAGATGGGAAAACATGGTCACGTGGAGCAGTTTCCGGAGTATTGTCCAGTGTCAGATCATGCATTTCAATGTCACCGAGTGAAACAAAATTGAGAACAATATCTATACAAATTATAACGTGTACAAAAGGTATACAAAATCGCGACAAGGGTACCCAGCAAAAAAATGGTGAAAGAAATATATGTCAAAATGTCACGCACCGATATGTCAGTTGTCCAATGCCTATAAAGGAGTGGCATTCAAACGGGCAATAATTCTTGTAACGTTCAAGAGGTTGGGAATGGCAATGTTAGGCATTTGTAGCTCTATCTATCAGCCCACACCGGTAAAAACACACTTATTCCGAAACAGTAGTAATATACTAGTTCAGTGCAAGAAAAACTGTGATGTCAGCAGAAAGGATTCGCGCGGTGAAACTCGATCAGTTATGACAAAATAATTCTGCACAAATGAAAACGCACATTATCCAATTCATACCACTGCATGGTATCTCAATATTGTTGCAACAAAAATATTCAAACACAGACACAATTATCCTGTGGTTATCTCTCAAACATTTATCCATGGTTTTCACCAAGTATCAGATTTCTCTAACATGGTCAGTGCTAAGTCATAAATCTCATCGATCCTGAAGGGTTAACAATAGGACCTTATGTTACTCATTATGAAAGCTAGAAGTTTTATGGTTGATATGGACACAATATGACTGCACTTAAGGAAGTTGTCAATACGTGTTAATTGAAACCAATTTGTCAGCCAACATCTTAGATTTATATCTGAGAATCCAAACAATAATAATAAAAATTCAGGATGGTACAAAAACAAGTAACCACATTTAACCACAAATATCCAGGCTCCTATAGCCTAACCGGGGATTGTAAGGGCTCGTCAGCCGACATCAACCAGGCTTCCATAGCCTATACCAAGCATTTATATGCTACAATCATTAGTACGTACATGTACTCACTCTCAGTGCATCAATGACCTATCAATATACGAGATAACCTTAGTTTCATTTAGCCCAAATGTGTTCAGTGTTTAGCGTATCAGCTACACTAGCTATTATGGAAACTGATCGCGATAAATGTCCTAATAAAAAAAATCATAAGTCACTGTGGAACCACATCACAATGTTCTCATCCGAAAATTCAAAGGCTAGATTTATCAATCTGCAAATCACTAAATTTATCAGTCACAAAATTCATGCAATCTACCAATTTCATCATTGATTTATCAACTTCACTGGGCATGCAGTATTATCAATAATAAACGAAACACGCGCAATATACGAAAGATGCCAACAGTTAATATAAGGCGTTACCATGGCACACATACGATGATTGTTCAATACATTTTATCAACCTGTCTGAGGATTCAGTCCAGAATGTTCCAAGAAAGTTATGAGAATACAATGTCTCAGAGTTCGTTAGGGCATGTCTCATTTCACACCGTTCATCACACACACTATTGTGAATCAATGGAAAAGTCACGTCCGACAGAAAGTTCAGGGGAGTCCAGGCAGAAAATATATCACAACACAGTTATGTTCAATCACTATCCATTTATAAGGCTCTGTTAAGCGAAACGAATCAAACTGTACCTGTAGATATACTGTATCCACGGAGTGGGCTCGTTCCAGAGGTTTCTTGTACACGCTGTCACGTCACAAAGAAAGAGGAGAAACATGTTTCTGTTATAGGAAGGAACGGTGTTTGGGTTGATCTCATCACTGAGATAATGGACATCATTCGTAGCAGTTGTGGACATCAGTTTGGAATTCCGTCCAGTCAGAATTACAAGGCAGTTCAAGGAAAACTCACACGGGGAGTTGAACAGGATCGCACATTTCACAATGACCAACACACAAGGGCACCAAATGTTTTCGTCAGTCCCCGACTGGGTGACCTACCCTCTGCAATACCACAGCAGGTGCAAAAAGGAAGGAGGGTCCTGTGTCGTCAAACGATGAAGAAACTGCCAGCAGGTCGTCGAAAGGTCCTCGCGAATGGAAGCTAGGCTACCACCACCGGTACAGCGCCAAAGAAGCTGGAAAACGTAGACGTGGCAATTTTAAGATGCTGTTGTTCACTAATGTTCTTGTTGTATCCGAAAAAAATATTTTTATCCTGAAGCATCCCTCGCCATTGTAGAATTTTCGGTCTTCAAGACGACAAGGGCTCGTTCGCGATCTTAGATATTATAACGCAAGGTCGTCTGTTGACTCGGGAGATGATATCTACAAAACCCGTTCCAGATATATAGATTCCAGCTCGGCTCCGAGATTTCTCGAAGACTTAGAATGGATGAAAACAACACTGAATTTTGATGATACATATAGTTTTTACTACATGTATTTTCGTTCCAGCTTACAACATTTGTGAACTCTATCGGTGGTGATAGGACAGTGCGATAGTATAACTGTAATCTGAAAAACGCCAGACTTTCTCTTTTATACTGTCCCGGGTCATGATGACCTATCAAATGCTCATAAAAGTTTGGACAATGAAACTGGCTAACTGTCTCATTTTCTAAACATGCACATCAGACTTTGGGATTCACAAAGTACAATTCAATGCACTTACATAACTATGCAATGTTAAACCCATATAAATTGAAGTTATATAACTGTTTATGTTTTCCAAAAACCTGACCTAAAAGATATATATCCGCCACAGCGTCGCTAATACAGGGATTATCCAGGGAGGATATCATCTTTTTAGCGTTTGGTGAATGAGAAGGAACGGACTTTGGAATGCTTATCTATTCACAGTTTCAGCATATAGGCGTATGAATCAGTAGTTGATCAGCTTATGTCACGAGTCAGTGCACAGATAGGTTCTCCTTTGTTCTCCAAATGTCCGGGTTTGTCTGAGGATGATTGTTGAATAGGAATAGTATTCGAGAAATTCCCAGTAGAGAGACGTCTATACGGTATGTGTCATTTGCCACCTAGATCTCCAGAATGTTTTTAAGTATCCACATACATTTGAATTTCTTGAAATTGTAACCCGATAATTCCTCCAAAATGATTTAGCTGCTTACAGTGCTCTTATTAACAAAGTGGACAGAAGTTTAGTTGTATAACTTCTGTGACCAGCTATAAATCTAGCTTTGTATGGAGTGTTATGTATTTTGGGCGTCTTGTAAAACTTTGGTATATCGGTATGAGTGGTAGGAAGGGAAATACCTCTTTCCTTGAGAATCTGTTTGTGTTTGTTGAATACATCTCCCGGGGAAATTCCAGTGGAGGAGTAAGTCGATACTGAAGCAGATGGCATAGCTATTGACCATTGTCATAACCCCCGCTGTTTTGCCAGGAACTGGGTAGTGACGTCAAGTGGGGCCAGCGACTGGCACATGTTAACTCAATGCAAACTGCATACGTTATCAGCATATAATCAAGCAAAACTCTGCCAATATCTATCTGATTTTCATTCGGTTCAGGGATTATTAAACCCTTAGAGATGACCGTTTAGGAAATGTATAGTTTGAAAAATATTTCATTTTAATCATGGCGAAATATTTACCTAAAACGATTCTGTCAATTCGCTGGGATTTTTCGCGATATACCCACGGTCGTTTTTTATCATTTTCGTTAAAAGCGCCTTCATGAGATAAAAATCCATGTGTATATTTCTCATCAAGAGTACCATAGGTTTATGAAAATGTAAACTTGATAATATTTTATGTGCAAATCTTTGGCGTCATATTTCGTTTTGTTACAAGGGGAAATTCCTCCGGAACACTTTTCATCAACCATAAATGAAAACTCCATCAGTATACTGGTGTCATCTTCTATTATTTCGAGTCTGAACCTTCACTGACTTTAAGAGAAATTAAAGTATTTTGGGGGTCTGCGATTGATCAAAATACCACCATTATTAACGTCACACATAAAGCAGTTATTTCAGAGCAAATATAACATATCCACTGTGTCATTGTGAGCTGGTGAGTCGCAAGGACAACGCTCACACTGGCCATATTGTCTGAATACCTCACAGAGTACCACCCGAATAGTGATTTTCCAATGGCCTTTGCATTGCACGAGCTATTTTCAACGTGCTATTCCTGAAATGTACTAATGGCTGTGTAAATTCCACTAAACCATTGAAAATTAGTTACATTTGAGGCTCTTCACTGTTTTATTCGCAATCCCATTCTCTGGTCGATCCGGTCAGCTGGCTCTTCATGTTTATTGAGAAAATGAAGCATAATAGTCAATTTGATATCAAACGTAGGGAATGAAAACGAATCCAAACTGTCTACAAACCGGTGACAATCTAAGTTCTACTAATGTACAATTCTAGAAATATTTCGAAAATAAACATGATTGAAGCATAGGTAAAATATTTATCCTGGGAAATGTGATCTTTCGGACCTCACAGGTAATTGTCCTGATTACGAACTTGCATTCAATAAAAACTCTTTCGGTTGGGCCGTTTTTTACCACCTGGCGGTCACATATAGTTCATTATTTTCCAACAGATGACTTGATAGGGCTATTACATCATCGCTCTGAAATATTTGTACCTAATAGCGCTCAAGCCGGTGCTATAGGGACCGTCTGGTCGTGTCATTCAATATGTCCACATGCACATCTTCAATAGAAGCCTGGCTGGGATACAAATCATCACAGGGATCACTTTTGGTTCTTGTGATGTTTTTAGAAATATGCAGCCAGTATATTTGTCGGTGGGGTCATATGACTTCTTGTCAGTGCGTCGGCATCGTTTTCCATCACACTTTTAATGATGCGTTTAATCAATTTGGGTTATCCATCAGTGACAAGAACGTATTAAAATTAATTACAGATTTGCTTTGGGGTGCGAGGATCTTCAGAGACCCTGAACTTTGATGGGTGGATGATTTTGTACAATAAAGGAAGCAAGGACAATGGATTAGCTAATAACAACTGATGTAAGCACAATCACGATCGACAAGCTCAGAACTTGCATCACGAAGAACATGACGACAGTTCCATAAAATTGTTTCGGCCATGCTGTTCTCTGAGTTCAGGCAAGAGAAGTAATCTCTCATTGCAATAAAACAGAAAAGATAGAGTCAAATAAGTAATATTTCGGGATGGCTCCAACCCCAATGGTTATATCCAAATTCCCACGAGTTCCTCATCGAATAGCTCACAAACCGCCCTATAAGGAAAGAGGAAATCGGACAATTTCTGTGAACATTCGAAGAGAATTCCCAATATGACACGGAAGGAAAATCTAGTCACTAGTTGTTGTTGCAGTAAAGCATATGTGAGAGATTGATCCTGGTATCGATATTATAAATGATATATAGTCGTTTAAAATAACCCACAATACGTCATATCGTTATGCCTTGAAATCGTCGACGTTTGTCTGAGAAACTCCTGTTTGCTTATAGTCGCAATTCATATGATGCTAGCAATGAGAAAGAAAATCATTATAACTTATATCTGACATTTTATTGGTAAATGTAAAATATAGATAGAAAACTAATACGCCGAGCAAAAACTAAAACTAAAATGTCAATTGCTTTTTGATGGACAGCCAGAGAAAGGCTGTTATTGACTAAACTTCCAGACACAGGGCTCTACGGTTTTAATATACTTCAATCAGTTATATTTGGGACTTTCGATGGTGATTCAATCTCCTCAATCAATTGTCCAGTGCATATGTCGCTATATATTCACGTAAATCATGAAGACAATTTCATATCTCAATTGTGAATAAACAAAAGGCGACGGAGCATTCTGTTGCGATGAAAACCCCTCGCCACTTATATCATTCAGTAAACAGGACAATAATGTCAGGAAAGATTTCGAGGCAAGTCAGACGAAACGAGAAAAAGCGAATACAATGTACATTTAGAGACCGATTATGGAGGCCATTATTAATTTAACAGATCCCCTCTGTGTATGACATGCAAATTAACCCATTAATTCCTACTATGTTCATTGTCAGTAGTATACAAAAGCTAAATTGAGGGAATAGCGCTTCACTGCGCATGCGCAGAACCTGTGGTGACGTCAGAATTGGGTGTGTGCGCATGCGTGTGTGTGTGTGGGTGGTGGGATTGGGTACAAGATGGCGGCCTAATGTGTGGGTGGTGGGATTGGGTACAAGATGGCGGCGTGTGGGTGGTGGGATTGGGTACAAGATGGCGGCGTGTGGGTGGTGGGAAGATGGCGGCGTGTGGGTACAAGATGGCGGCGTGTGGGTGGTGGGATTGGGTACAAGATGGCGGCCTAATGTGTGGGTGGTGGGATTGGGTACAAGATGGCGGCGTGTGGGTGGTGGGATTGGGTACAAGATGGCGGCCTAATGTGTGGGTGGTGGGATTGGGTACAAGATGGCGGCGTGTGGGTGGTGGGATTGGGTACAAGATGGCGGCGTGTGGGTGGTGGGATTGGGTACAAGATGGCGGCCTAATGTGTGGGTGGTGGGATTGGGTACAAGATGGCGGCCTAATGTGTGGGTGGTGGGATTGGGTACAAGATGGCGGCCTAATGTGTGGGTGGTGGGATTGGGTACAAGATGGCGGCGTGTGGGTGGTGGGATTGGGTACAAGATGGCGGCCTAATGTGTGGGTGGTGGGATTGGGTACAAGATGGCGGCCTAATGTGTGGGTGGTGGGATTGGGTACAAGATGGCGGCCTAATGTGTGGGTGGTGGGATTGGGTACAAGATGGCGGATTGTAGAAAAACGTATAACAGGAGTCGATTTTTAGGGTAGGGGTGTATTCAATCTGACTTACCTGACCTGTCTGCCTGCCTGCCTGCCTGCTTGCCTATCCGCTTGTATGAGACGAAAAGCATGAGACGTGGAGAAGATTTTCCCCTTGACCCAGCAGTACCTCCGGTTGAAGTCTTGCCTGAAGATGAGCGTGTCAGGGACATTTATCAACGTCACTGGGCTACCATACGCCATTGTTTCCACCGTGACCGTCGTCTATTGGACTTGTATAATTTTCGGTTGGAGGACCTCACGTATCTTCCTACTTACGCCGAGAACATTTTTACAGATCAGGTCACCGCCTTCAAATTGAATGTGACATTTGGGTATATCTTACGGCACAAAAAGACGGACCAGCTGCGGTATTTCTATCCCAGTAATAATTCGTATGTGTTTGACCAGCCATTCACCATCACGGATGCGATTTCTCTGGAGCCACTCATCGACCAATTGACTACGTTGGATCCATTGGAATGGGCTCGGTTGCAACGCCCCAATACCCAATGGTTGGTGGAAATGGTGACCAACGTCACATTTTTCGTCACGAAAATGAGAGATCATCCTATCGGTGCTCCTGTACTACTTCCTCCGTGGTTGCTTCATCGACACGGCCTGTATGCATTAACAGCAGGGCAAAAGGGGCCCTACAAAGACCGGAAATGTCTGTTTCGGTGTTTGGCCGTGCATGTGGACGAGTGTGACCCCAAGAGTTGTGACACAGTGGCCGATGGTTATTGGGAACAGTATTTAGAGCAGCAAGACATGGATAAGCGGCACTTCCGTGGAGTGCCTTTTAAGAATTTGGATGACGTGGAAACATTGTTCGACATTAATATCTTTGTCTATCGATTACGATGCGAGGACGATACATTTGTGGCTGAATTGGTTCGGCGATCAACAGAACGGTATGCTGCTACGATGAAAGTCAATGTCTTCGACAACGGTGGCGTGAGTCATTTTTCGCTGATCTCCAATATGAGCCAGTACGCTCAGTCTTTCAGTTGTGCCCAATGCCATCGGGTCTTCAAAGAATCGTCCAAATTACATTACCACGAGAAAATCTGTGACAACAGTGTCAAGCGAGTATATCCGGGTGGCGTGTATCATAATACGCCTACTATTTTCCAGGAACTGGCCGATGAGGGTGTGATGATACCGGAAGAGGACCGTTATTTTCCCTACCGGGCGTGTTACGATTTTGAGGCCCTGTTGGAGCCCATGGACATGTTTTCAGCCAAAACACAGTGGACGCAGCGCCATATTCCTCTGAGTGTCAGTATTTCCAGCAACGTACCCGGCTATGACGCTGCTCCGGTGTGTTTCGTGTCCACGGGGGACTCCCATGAGTTGATTACCCGCATGATGGAGTATTTAGAGCAAGTCAGTGCGGCTAGTACGGAATTGTTGGTGGCCAAGTTTCAGGACGTACTGGACCAACTGGACGACTGCATTCCTGTACCCGGTGTAGCGTTCAGCGATGATGAAGAGTCCGAGTCCGAGTCCGAGTCCCTGCAGTCGCAGCCTCTGCAGTCGCAGGATGTCCCGTTACCTAAACCGTATGCGGAGAAATTGAAAGTGCGCTTCCTACAATACCTAGGTCAGTTACCGGTGCTCGGCTTCAACTCGGGACGCTATGATTTGAACATGGTCAAGGAATTTCTCTACCCTTACTTGGCCCAGGCGAATACCCTCAAGTGCGTGATCAAGAAGATCAACAACCACATGGCCCTCACCACCACATCACTGCATTTCCTGGATGTACGGAACTATTTAGCTCCTAATTGTAGCTATGATCAGTGGGTCAAGGCCTATAACTGTGCACAAACCAAAGGGAGGTTCCCTTACACGTATATATCATCGCTCGACCGTTTGCAGGAAACACAGTTGCCATCCCGGCACGCCTTCTTTGATGATTTGAAGCAAGTGGAATGTCCGGAAGACACGTACCGCGAACTACAGCAGGTATGGAACGATGAACATATGCAGACGTTGCGAGATTTCCTGATATGGTATAATAACCTAGATGTGGTTCCTTTCCTGGAAGCGGCCGAGAAAATGGTGCAACTCTTTCGTCGGCAAATGCATGTGGACATCTTTAAAGAGTGCTTGAGTTTACCGGGTCTAGCCCTTCGCCATTTGTTTCAAGAGTGTTCCACCTACTTCTCGCTGGTACAACAGAAAGATGCAGACATGCATGAATGTCTGAAGAAGAACATTGTGGGCGGCCCTAGCCTTATTTTTCACCGCTACCATGAGAAGGATGTGACTACACTGCCCAGTGGGAAACCCTGTGCCAAAATCATTGGATTTGACGCCAATGCCCTGTACTTGTGGTCACTCGCCCAACCCATGCCCAGCGGGCATTATACGCGTTGGTGGGCAGACGGTCGGCATTTTACACCGCAACGGTCACCGTACAAACATCTCGCCGACCAGTGGTTGGACTGGGAAGCCTATCGACGGGGAATTTATATACGACACCAGACCAACGCCACAGAGAAGCGTATAGGAGATTGCCGACTCCCCGTCGATGGGTTTGCCCTTGTACAAGGAACACCGACCGTTTTCCAGTTTTACGGGTGTTACTGGCACGGCCACGAATGCCATTTCAGCGCTGGCCGCTTCAACGAGCGACGTGGAAAAACACCGGAAGAATTACGCGACGAAGTGGTGGCCAA